>PVJI01006308.1:0-87698 GCA_004026765.1 Micronycteris hirsuta | reverse complement strand
GGACAGGGATCAGCCCAAAAAACAGAGACAGTGAGACAAATTTAACTTTGCTACTCCAGAGAACTTGCAAGGTGGGAGCGGTGAACACCAGTACACCTGCTGGAAAAAGAAATCCACCAACAAAGGAACCACTAAAAGAAAAAAACGGAAGAAGGTGAAGGAGGAAGTGGAACCCACACTAAACCCAATCAGGACAGAATGGATAATATACCAACTGGTGGAGAAATTACCCACAACAAACAACTGAATAAGCGTGAGAGAGAAGCCTCAAAACCTTGTTCACACAGAAGAATCAGCTTCAACTCAACCTGTCCACACCTGCATAACAGAATAGAAGGCATTGTGGATGGAGTGACCCTCAGTTAACTAGCTAGAGGAAAAGACCCACCAAAGAAAGACCCAATAACAACCAAAACACAAAGACATACAGAGAGCCAACATAAATGACAGTCCACAACCAGTGAGTTAAGGAGATTAAGGAGACTACACAACTGAATCTCCCAGGTATTCTACCATAGAAGCTCATACCATAAAACCAGGAAGTCAGAACAGATCAATTTAAGAAACAGGCTAGCAAGTGGAGTCTCATAAACAATGGTAAGACAAAGAAACAATCCCCAAATTAAAGGAAAGGAGGAAGCCCCAGAAAGAATGATAAATGAAACAGAGGCAAGTCAACTATCAGATATTGAGTTCAAATCATTGGTTATCAGGAAACTCGAGAAGCTCGATGAGCTTGCAGAAAATTACCAGAAACTACAGGGAAACTAGAATGAACTCACTGCAAACTATATCAATATGAAAAAGGAAGTAGAAACTATCCTCAAGGGCCAAGAGGAAATGAAGAATACAGTTTTTGAACTGAAGAACACAGTAGGAGGAAACAAAAGCAGGCTCGATGAAGCAGAGGATCGAATCAGCGAGCTGGAGGACAAGGTAGAAAAAAACACCCAAAAATGAGCAAGAAAAGGAAAAGAGACTCAGAAAGAATGAAGAGGTATTAAGAGAAATTCAGGACAACATGAAACATAAAAATATTCATATAATAGGGATACCAGAAGGAGAAAAAGAGGAACAAGGGATAGAAAACCTGAATGAAAAAGTAATGATGGAAAACTTCCCTAATCTGATGAGAGAAAAAGTCACACAAATCCAAGAAACACAGAGTCCCAATCAAAAGGAACCCAAACAGGACCACTTCAAGACACATCATCATTAAAATGGCAAAATTCCAAGACAAAGAGAGAATCTTAAAGGCAGTGAGGCAGAAACCGGAATTAACATACAAGGGAGCCCCGATAAGGTTAGCAGCTGACTTCTTTTTTTTTTTTTAAAGCTGCAATTTTTTTAAAGATTTTATTTATTTATTATTAGAGAGAGGGGAAAGGAGGGAGACAGAGAGGGAGAGAAATAGCAATGTATGGTTGCCTCTCACATGGCCCTCACTGGGGACCCCGCCCGCAACCCAGGCATGTGCCCTGACTGGGAATCGAACTGGGACCCTCTGGTTCCCAGCCCACGCTCAATCCACTGAGCTACACCAGCCAGGGCAGCAACTGACTTCTTAATGGAAGCGCTCCAAGCCAGAAGGGAATGGCAAGAAATATTCCAAGTAATGAGAACCAGAGGCCTGCAACCAAGGCTACTGTACCCAGAAAGGCTCTCAATCAAGATAGATGGCCAAATAAGGAGCTTCCCAGACAAAAGAAGTCTACAAGAATACACTGCCACCAAAACAGCTCTGCAAGAGATGCTAAATGGACTGCTCTAAGGAAAGGAAGGAAAAGAGAGAGAGAGAGGAACACAGGTTCAAAAAAAATGGCAATGAATAAGTACCTATCAATAATAACCTTAAATGTAAATGAATTGAATGCTCCAATCAAAAGACATAGAATAGCTGAATGGGATAAGAAAGCACGACCCACACATATGCTGCCTACAAGAGACCCACCTCAGGACAAAAGACCTACACAGACGGAAAGTGAGGGGCTGGAAACAAATATTCCAAGCAAACGGACAAGAAAAAAGAGCCGGGGTAGCAATACTCATATCTGGCAAAATAGACTTCAAAAAAAGGGCCATAAAGAGAGACCAAGGAATACACTTCATAATACTCAAGGGAAGAATCCACCAAGAAGACATAAACATTGTAAATATATATGCACCCAACATAGGAGCACCCAAATAAATAAAGAAAATCTTGGAGGACTTCAAGAAAGATATTGATAGCAACACAATTATAGTAGGGGACTTCAACACTCCACTGTCAAAAATGGACAGATCTTCCAAACAAAATATCAACAAAGATATTGTGGCATTGAACAGTGCCCTAGAAGAAATGGACTTAACTGATATATATAGAGCCTCTCACCCCATAGAAGTTAAATACACATTCTATTCAAATGCACATGGAATATTTTCAAAGATAGACCATATGACAGCACACAAAACAAGCCACAACAAATTCAAGAAAATTGAAATCATATCAAGTATTTTCTCTGACCACAAGGGACTGAAATTAGAAACTGATTCAAAGGAAAAAACCCCACATCACTCAAAATCATGAAGATTGAATAGCATGCTATTAAACAACGAATCGGTCGAGAATAAGATTAGGAAAGAAATCAAAAAGTTCCTTGAAACAAATGAAGATGAACTTACAACAACCCAAAACTTATGGGACACAGCAAAGGCAGTCCTGAGAGGGAAGTTCATAGTGATACAGGCCTACCTAAAATAGATAGAAACATTTCAAACAAACAACATAACTCTACACCTACAAGAACTTGAGGAATAACAACAAAGACAACCCAGAGCAAGTAGAAGGAAGGAAATAACCAAGATCAGAGCAGAATTAAATGACATACAGACTAAAAGCACAATTCTAAGCAACAATGAATCCAGGAGCTGGTTCTTTGAAAAGATAAACAAAATTGACAAGCCTATAAGCAGGCTCATCAAGAAAAAAAGGGAGAGGACCCAAATAAACTCAATCAGAAATGAAAGAGGAGATATTACAACTGGTGCCACAGAAATACAAAGGATTGTAAGATACTACTATGAAGAACTGTATGCCAAGAAATATGAAAACCTAGGTGAAATGGACAAAGTTTTAGAAAAATATAATCTTCCAAAACTCAATAAAGAAGAAGCAAAACGCCTGAACCAACCAATAACAGTAGATGAAATTGAAGCAGTAATAAAAAAACTCCCGACACACAAAAACCCTGGACCAGATGGTTTCACAGGAGAATTCTACAAAGCATTTAAGGAAGAACTAACACCTATCCTTCACAGACTATTCCAAAAAATCCAAAATGATGGAAGACTCCCAAACTCGTTTTATGAAGCCAGCACCATCCTAATTCCAAAACCAGATAAAGACACAACAAAGAAAGAAAACTTCAGGCCAATATCGCTGATGAACATAGATGCTAAAATCCTCAACAAAATATTGGCAAACTGCATCCAGCAATACATTGAAAAGATCATACACTATGACCAAATGGGATTCATCCCAGGGATGCAAGGATGGTACAATATTCTCAAATCAATAAACGTAATACATCACATAAACAAAAGCAAACACAAAAATCACATGATCATATCAATAGATGCAGGAAAAGCATTTGATAAGGTGCAGCACCCATTTATGATAAAAACACTTAGAAAAGTGGGAATAGAGGGAGCATTCCTCAACATAATAAAGGCCATATATGAGAAACCTACAGCCAACATTATACTCAATGGGCAAAAATGAAAATCTTTCCCACTAAAATCAGGAACAAGACAAGGGTGTCCACTATCACCACTTCTATTCAACATAGTACTGGAAGTTCTAGCCACAGCAATCAGACAAGAAAAGGAAATAAAAGGCATCCAAACTGGAAAGGAGGAAACAAAACTGTTGTTGTTTGCAGATGACATGATAGTGTACTCAGAAAATCCTATAGACTCCACCAAAATATTACTTGACCTAATAATTGAATTTGCCAAAGAAGTGGGATACAAAGTCAATAACCAAAAATCAAAGGCATTTTTGTATACCAACAGTGAAACAGCAGAAGCAGAAATCAGGAAAAAAAATCCCATTTGATATAGCAGCAGCAACAACAAAAATACCTATGAATAAGCCTCACCAAGGAGGTAAAAGACCTGTACTCAGAAAACTACACAACACTGAAGAGAGAAATCATGGAAGACACAAACAAATGGAAACATATACCATGCTCATAGATCGGAAGAATCAAATCATCAAAATGTCCATACTACCCAAAGCAATTTATAGATTCAGTGCAATCCCTATCAAAGTACCAATGGCATATTTCACAGATAAAGAACAAACACTTCAATAATTTATATGGAACCATAAACAAACCCAAATATCAGCTGCAATTTTGAGAAAGAAGAGCAAAGCAGGAGGGATCACAATTCCTGATATCAAACTGTATTACAAGGCCACTGTAATCAAAACAGCTTGGTACTGTCATAAAAACAGACAGATAGACCAATGGAACAGAATAGAGAGCCCAGAAATAAACCCAAGTCTCTACAGGCAATTAATCTTCAAGAAAGGGGGCATAAACATAAAATGGAATAAAAATAGCCTCTTCAACAAATGGTGTTGGGAAATCTGGACGGCTACATGCAAAAAAAATTAAACTCGAGCACCAACTTACACCATACACAAAAATAAATTCAAGGTGGATAAAATACTTGAATATAAGTCATGACACCATAAAAGTCCTAGAGGAAAACATTGGTAGGAAAATCTCAGACATTTCACACAGCAACATCTTCACTGATACGTCCCCTAGAGCAAGGGACATAAAGGAAAGAATAAACAAATGGGACCTCATCAAAATAAAGAGCTTCTGTGGGGCTAAAGAAAATGGTATTAAAATAAAAAGAGAACCAACAGTATGGGAAAACATATTTGCCAATGATATCTCAGACAAGGGTCTGATCTCCAAAATATATAAAGAACTCATACGACTCCACTCCAGGAAGACAAAAACCCAATTAAAAAATGGGCAAAAGACATGAACAGACACTTCTCAAAAGAGGACATACAGAGGGCCCAGAGACATATGAAAAGATGCTCATCATCATTAGCCATCAGAGAGATGCAAATTAAAACCACAATGAGATACCACCTCATACCAGTCAGAATGGCCATCATAAACAAGGCAACAGATAACTGTTGGAGGGGACGTGGAGAAAAGGGAACCCTTCTGCACTGTTGGTGGGAATGCAGACTGGTGAAGCCACTGTGGGAAACAGTATGGAATTTTCTCAGAAAAATGCAAGTGGAACTGCCTTTTGACCCAGCAATTCCACTACTGGGATTATATCCTAAGAACCCTGAAATACCAATTCAAAAGAACCTATGCACTTCAATGTTCATAGCAGCACAATTTACAATAGCCAAATGCCAGAACAATCTAAGTGCCCATCTACAAATGAGTGGATCAAGAAACTATGGTACATTTACACAATGGAATTCTATGCAGCAGAGAGGAAGAAGGAGCTTATACCCTTCGCAACAGCATGGATGGAACTGGAGAGCATTATGCTAAGTGAAGTAAGCCAGGCGGTGAGGGAGAAATACCATATGATCTCACCTTTAACTGGAACATAATCAACAAAAGAAAAACATGACCAGAGACATTTAAGGGAAATTCATATATCCACTTTGGGGAAGTGTAGCCACGTGCTTTCATGCGTGTCAAGGAGCAAAGTCTCTCATGTATAGCACAAGCCGGCATGCATAGACCCAAACGTGGGTTAGCAGAATTTCCTGTGGGGAAATCAGGCTGACAAGTTCCTTAGATTTAAAATAAAAACCTTGCTCTTGCTAAAACCTCTCCTCTCCCTGGATCAAAGGACTTATGCTAATACATGCCTGGGCTCTTCTTGGCAGTGTTTATGGTTCAGTGTGCTCTTCCATTTGCTTATCTCTCCTTTTTGATGTACCTCCCTGGTCCATCTACTGCCTAGACTAAATCTACAATCTATCCATAGTTAATGAAGACCATTCTGATGCTCTGTGCCCAAAATCTTCAATAAAAACCCCTGGACCCAAGGCTCGAGGCTCTCTCCCAGATGATAAGGGAGGAGTCACATGGTCCCGGTTCTCTATTCCTGTGTATTTCTGTAAAATTATTTATTTATGCATTCAATCACAGTCACCACGGACCCTGCTGGCCAGAATCTGCCACAGACATTGAAATTAAGAACAATCTAACAATAGCCAGAGGGGAGGAGGGAGGGGACAATGGGTAGAAGGGTTTTCAGGAACCACTATAGAGGACACATGGACAGAACCAAGGAGGAGGAAGGAGGAAGGGAAAGGAGGTGGGGTTGGAGCGGGTGGGGGAAGGGGAGGGAAGAGGATGCAGACAACTGTAATTGAAAAACAATAAAGTAATAAAAAAATTAAAAACAACAACAACAAAAGGAAACTAATTAAATAAAACTGGAAAACCCATAGGGTCACCAGAAAAACAGGCAAAGCAACAGGGCCCACAGCCCAGGCTTACCACCCCAATCATGTCTGGTACCAACAGTCAGACCCTCCCCCTGAGATATCACTTGGGCACAAGATTCAGAGTACTGCTGCTCCAGGCCCTGCCATACTTCCTGTCAGTCCCTGTATCTGGAAATCCATAACGCTTCATCTGCCACCTCCATTCCCCCTCTCCGGGCAATGGGGACTGTGGGGAGCTGTCAATTGGATGAACCTGAGTCACATCCCCATACCATAGCTGGAAAAAAAATCTGACTTTCACCAAGTGGAGAATCACCCCCATCTAAGAAGGAATTCAGACCTTGGGCAGCCAAAACCTTGACATTGTCCTGTCTCTGAGCTCCTTCTTTGGAAAGAAACACTCTCTTCATCCTAAATTCCTAGAGATCTCTAGATCCCTTATCACCCTTTCATTAATATTTGCTCCCACAATTGAAAGTAATCCCACAAATGAGACCTAACAAGCTTGAGATTCAATGAGATTATTTCTTTCCGTATTTCCAACCTTAACTTCCATGAACACATCCTAAGATTTCATTACTTTTATAGTCAGCCATACTACACTAATGACTCATGTTGGGTCACATTGTGCTTGTGGTCACTAAATTCCCAAAATCTTTTCATGTGGATGACTGTTAAGCCAGGTCTTCTCAATCATTTACTTACATGATTGACTTATCGAACATGTGCAAATTTAACTGAGTAATATAAAACTGTATTTGTAATACTTCAATTATTTAGTTCATGCCCTTAACTTCCTTTATGCTGTAGTACATTTTACTTGGCTACTTCAACCATAAATTGCAAACTAGTGGCCTGTGGGACAATTTGGCCATATATTCATTTTATTTGGCTAATACGGTGTTTTTTGTTTTTTTGTTTTTTTTTTTGAGAGCTGAATTGCTTGCCAATTGTTGAGCATCAGGAGATCTCACATAAAAAGTGGCCTTCCATCTTCTCTTCAAAAGTGGAAAGATCTGGCAATGCTCAGCCCTCATTTTCTCAAGGAAGTATGTCATATGCTGGGGCTGGGCAGCATTTACCCTCTCTGTGAGATGTAGGCATGGCTCATTGCAATCCCACCATGCTCCGTGGCCTAGTCTTGCCCTGCCCAGCCTGTCTGTGCTGTGGGAGCAGGTTAAGGCAGGGGCTGACAGGGAGTGTGGAAGCAGAAGAGGTTTGAGAAAGGTGAGATTCAACCACACTGTGCTTGCTCTTGTGTGGCCCCAGGTGCACACAGTAGAGAGGGAAGTTGAGGACAGACAGATGGTTCTGGGTCCCCCACATGCTATTTATTCTGGAAACTCTCAGTTCTTCTGTGTGACTCCTGAGGGTGCTGCCGGGTTTCAGATGATCCTGCTTTTATAGCCAGCACTCCTTGGTCCAGAGAGTGACCCTCTGGGCCACGGTTGGTTGCTAGGGTTTTAAAACTTTCAGCATGTGACAGTCAGAGGAGTGCCTTTTGTCAGTGGCTGAAGCTATGGATGAAGTGCTTCTGGAACTCTGACCACATTTCCTATCATTCAGGCTGGGAAGTAAAGGTGCTGGTACAAGAGAGGGAAAGATACCATCATCACATAGAGAAGTGTGCAGAGCAAGACACACAGGGGATTGTCTGTAGTAACCTGGCCCTCAGCCTGGAGCACTGATTCTCATAATCTATTCTGCTCCTTTGAAAAACCTAACTTAAGTTGGTTTCTGTTGCTGGCAACCAAAAGCACCCACGACATTTTATTACAGGTAGCTCTGCTGTCTGCCACCCTTCCCAGTGTCTGAGGGCTCCCTGTTCCTCTTCCCCCTTGTGTTCTGTTTCCCTGCCACCTGCTTTTGGATTAAGCATTTTGGGTCTGTAGTAGGCATTTAGATAGGCATGAGCAGAGCAGGAACCAATGGACCAGGTGCAGAGGGTTACCAGGGTGGAGAGCCCTGGTGCCTAAAAACGGGCAAAACTACAAACCCTTGCACGATCACTCCCTTCAGCATTAACGCCTGGAGATGACATGTATGCCTCAGCTGTGTTTTGGCTCCAGGCTCAGAAGAGCAGCAAAACCAGGTGAAGCCACAACATGGGTATCAGGATCAGCTGCAATGACTAATGATCCCCTCCCTTGGCACCAACCCGTCGATGGAGACCACAGCCCTAAAGAAACACGCCTGGAAAGCTGATAAATATTCTATTGGGATCCTCCTGAGACCTCCAGGTAAATACCCTCAAGACAGAGGACCCGGTACCACTCTCTCTATAGAATACAACTGTACCACCTCCTTTCTCCAGGGCTCCCTCTCCCTTTCTCCTCTCCCTGCTCTTTCCTCCCCTCTCCTCCCTTTCTTCTTTCTCAGGCCCAACCTCCTTTTATCTCTCAAGGTGCTCATCTCTCTCTGTCTTTCCCTCTCCCCACCACCCCACCCCAGAATGCTTGGAACCTCTTCTTCCTCTTTGGTCTCTCAAGGCCTATATCTCTCCTTCCCTCAACACCCCCCTCCAGGGGTCCTTCTTTTGCTATAATTTGTTTCCTGAGCCCATTTCTTGTATGGCTCACTTCTACCTCTCTGACTTTCTGAATAAACTTTCTTTTACGATTTGAATCTTGGCTCTGAACTCTTAGCCAGAACTCAAGAACTGAGGTTGCTGAACCTAGGTTAACACCTGGTGCCAGTGTTTCTGCAGCTGCTAACAGGTCCTTTGGAAAATTTCCCTTTCTTGTTCCTGAGCCAGGGTCAAAGAGTAAAAGGAGGATAATGTGAAGGCACTTCATTGTACTGGGATGTGCATTTCCTTCCTGGTCCTCCTGGAAAGTCTGCTCCCAGATTCTGGTTAGCCAGGTGGCTCCAGGACAGCTTCCATCTCACACAGTTGCCAGTGCTAATGTGAACAACAAATACAGAAATCCACGTTACTAACAGAGGTCCACAAAGTAGGCTGGAAGGTCTCCTGCTCTCATTAGTAGCAAAGTTTCCAGGAATGGTAGCCTGATATGAGCTCAGGAGACCTGGAATTGAGATTCTAAGATCTGAATGTTCAAATCACCACTAGGTGATGAATGATTCTGAAAACGTTTTTCAGTAATTAATCAAATACTTATTGAGAGCCTACTATGTGCCCAGGCACAGGATATTACAGCGTAAAAATATATAGCTTATAGGGAGCTTATATTCTAACGGAATATGATTTTTTCCATGTGTTAGGTTCTGAAGATATAAAAACTAACAGAATTCAGCCTCAGTGATTTCATAACTAGAAGCCACTCCTTCCTCACAAGTACAATGAGGTTAAAATAATGATCTCATGGTGCCATTTGGAGAATTATATAAAATAATGCTTAGGCATGTTCATTTCATTTGAATGTCAGATATAACTGTCTCTTTGAAAAGTTTAAAATAAAAGTTACTTTTTAAAAAAATTACTTTATTGTTGTTCAATTACAGTTGTCTGCATTTTCTCCCCTCCCCTCCCCCCCACCCCATCCAAACCCACCTCCCTCCCTTGCTTCCATCCTTCGCCTTGGTTTTGTCCACGTGTCCTTTATAGTAGTTCCTGAAAACCCTTCTCTTCACAGTCCCCTCTCTACTCCCCTCTGACTATTGTTAGATTGTTATTAATTTCAATGTCTCTGGTTATATTTTGCTTGCTTTTTTCTTTTGTTGATTATGTTCCAGTTAAAGGTGAGATCATATGGTATTTGTCCCTCACCGCCTGGTTTACTTCACTTAGCATAATGCTCTCCAGTTCCATCCATGCTGTTGCAAAGGGCATAAGCTCCTTCTTTCTCTCTGCTGCGTAGAATTCCATTGTGTAAATGTACCATAGTTTCTTGATCCACTCATTTGCTGATGGGCACTTACGTTGCTTCCAGCACTTGGCTATTGCGAATTGTGCTGCTATGAACATTGGAGTGCATGGGTTCTTTTGGATTGGTGTTTCAGGGCTCTTAGGATATAATCCCAGTAGTGGAATTGCTGGGTCAAAAGGCAGTTCCATTTTTAATTTTCTGAGGAAATTCCATATTGTTTTCCACAGTGGCTTCACCAGTCTGCATTCCCACCAACAGTGTATTAAGGTTCCCTTTTTTTTCTGCATCCTCTTCAACACTTGCTTGTTGCTTTGTTGATGATGGCCATTCTCACTGGTGTGAGGTGGTATCTCATTGTGGTTTTAGTTTGCATCTCTCTGATGGCTAGTGATGCTGAGCATTTTTTCATATGTCTCTGGGCCCTTTGTATGTCCTCCTTGGAGGAGTGTCTTTTCAAGTCTTTTGTCCACTTCTTAATTGGGTTTTTTATCTTCCTGGAGTGGAGTTGTGTGAGTTCTTTATATATTTTGGAGATCAAACCCTTGTCCAAGGTATCATTGGCAAATATGTTTTCCCATACTGTTGGTTCTCTTTTCATTTAATGCTGTTTTCTTTAGTCATGCAAAAGCTTTTTAATTTGATGAGGTCCCATTTGTTCAGTCTTTCCTTTATGTCCCTTGCTCTAGGGGACTTATCATTGAAGATGTTGCTTCGTGGAATGTCTGAGATTTTCCTACCAATGTTTTCCTCTAGGACTTTAACGGTGTTCCAACTTAAATTTAAGTCTTTTATCCATTCTGAATTTATTTTTGTGTATAAGTTGGTGATCAATTTTTGTTTTTTTGCATGTAGTCGTCCAAATCTCCCAACACCATTTAATTCACAAACCACAATTTAGCCTGACTCCTTGGCAGGCCTAAAGGCCTCTTCTGACAGTGGCCCTGGCAACAACCTGGCTGTGTCTCCTGCTTCCCATGGACTGTGGTTTATACTGGGCCAGGAGGGAACTCTGCCTGCTTAGAACACAAATCGGCCACAAGGGAGCAGCGCACTGCAGGGAATCGTGCAATAGACTCCAGCCCAAGGCAAAACTTCCCGGCTGCGCCTGGTACTCCGTACGTACTTCCGTTCCTCTGACGCTTGTGGAAGCCCTGCGTGGGGAAGGAAAACGCGAATTTTCCCTTTTGGGCCTCCCTACGAGAAATTGCAGCGGGGTTCACCAGACGTCGCAGGGCTCCCCGGCACTGCGTTGGCCACCCAGGATGGGGGTGAGATGTGGAACCCAGTGCCCTATGCAAAGGTGTCGGTCTGGCGCGCAGCGGTGCTAGCCTCCGGAATTCGCGTCTCCAGACAGGGCGAGCAACCGCTGGGAGAAACGAGAACCGGCCCTGGGCACCCTGGCCAACTTAAGCGCCTTCCCCTTGTGCTTTGTGGGGTGTCTCTGCACCCACACCCTCAGCTGCAGGATTGTCACCTATGCGCTCTGTCTAAAAAGGCTACCGGATCGGGAGCGCTCCGGAGAGTTATCAGGGATGATGCTCGGGCGTTGGCTGTGTCCCTAAGCTGCTCGCTAGCGCTGGCCAAGAAGGCAGTCGGGATAACACCTACGAAACTTCCCTTCGCGGCAGTGTCGGGAGAAATATCCCTGTTTGAGGCTCAAGGAAAGCCAAAGGGAAGACTCGGCTCGCCAATAGAAGACAGGGCCCAACCTGCCAGAAAGGCACGCAGAGTTCCATGGAACCCTGTAGATGCCCTAAGGGGCAGGACTAGTCGCCGCCAAGCGACCACCGGGCTCGTCAGCTTCAGGATCGTGACCTCCACGCGCTCCGCGCGCACTTCTTTGCGGCGGAGGGAACAGGAAAGATCCGGCTGAACCTGCTTTGGGAAGCGAATCGTAGGCGGGCTCTGGGTGCATGGAGGTGTCGCGGGAGCGGTGTGGCTCAGCAGGGGCGCGAGAAAGCGCTCACGCTGGTCCCCGGGGGCCCTACCGGCCGCTACCCACACTTCCTGCCGCGGGGCTCGGGGCCGCGGGAGGCCACTTGGAGTGCAGAGCTCGCTGAGTGTGGTGCTGGGCGACTCCCTTAGAGCATTGCGCGGGGCGGACACGCCATGGCACAGGTGTAGCGGTTAGCCGCGGGCGCGCTCTTCAAAGCACTGTAAGGCTCCTCCGGCCGGGAGTTGGCTCGCGGGGCGTGGAACTCGAAGTACCCACCACGTAGGCCTGTCAACGTGCTACTCTGCACCGCGGCGGCCGGGGCCTCGGGCCGCCAGCCGGGGTGAAGGAAGTCCTGGCGGAGCCTGGCTTCCAGGCTGTCGCCCGGGCACCGTCCTGATGCTCGCTGCGGGCGCTGGGTCCAGCTCCGGCCCCGGGACCTAGGCAGCTGCGCGTGGCCTCGCCGGCGCCTCCCCCATGCTGCTCGGAGCGTCCTGGCTATGCGCGTCCAACGCCGCTGCCGCTGCTGCGCAGACCAAGGGCGACGACGACAGGCCCGGCGGGCTACGGCGGACGGTTACGGCCTCGGCTGCGGGCAAGAACATGGATGAGTCGTCCCTGCTGGATCTTCTGGAGTGTTCCGTGTGCCTGGAGCGCTTGGACACCACAGCCAAGGTGCTGCCGTGTCAGCATACCTTCTGTCGCCGCTGTCTGGAGAGCATCGTGCGCTCGCGCCAAGAGCTGCGCTGTCCGGAGTGCCGCGTCCTGGTGGGCTGCGGCGTGGAGGAGCTGCCCGCCAACATCCTGCTGGTGCGCTTGCTGGATGGCATCCGCCAGAGGCCCCGCGCTGTCCCGGGCTCAGGGGCGGCCTCCGAGCTCGCGGGGGTCAGGAGCAGCACGGCGGGTAGCGTCCCGGGCTCACCGAGCTTCTCTATGGAGGAGGGCAGTCCGCGCGAGCTGGCGACTCGCAGGAGCGTGCCCCTGGCAAAGGTGGGTAGCCTTTTCGGCGCCGAGGTGTGTGTGTGTGTGTGTGTGCACGCGCGCGCACGCGGGAGTGTGCAGAGCAGAGGTGGCCCCGTAACGACCTTCTCCATGCTTTTCTTTCTCCAACTTCCCTTCAGGGACTCCGTGAGTGTAGCTCTTCAAGTTCTACTTCCCAACTTTTGGACACCGTGTCCACCCCCATCTGCTCCCTTTCCTTTGAACTCCTGGTCCGCACCTGCCTTCCATCCATTCTCTCCCTTGGAATCTGTTTTCCTACCACCTGCACTTGCACTGTGGCGGCATATGGTCCCAGGGAAACTTGTTACCTGTTTATATGAGTGTCAACACCCCATCCTCCCAAGGGGTGGGCACACCTTGGCCCTGGCTCACCTCTAGTCCCTCTGCTGGCTGGGGCTGTGCCCTCCTATCTTTCCAGAAACAGCCTTCTTTCCCTGGACCTCCAGACTCACCTTCTGCACACCTCCCCCTGCCTGGGTAAAGTTAGTGATTAATGTTCCCCAGGTCTGGTCCCTGGGAAGACTGGGCCTCCTGCCTTCAGGTCTGGCAAGGGAGGAATGGACAGACGTATGACCAGGGTTGGAAGAATGCAAGTTACAAACTGTTTAACAGGAGGAAGTTTATCTGGAGACAGGAGAAGTGTTTGGCCCATCCCTTCTTGGACTTCTCCGCTTGGGTCCTTAGGCAGGGTTGCAGTCTCACGTGGTGTTTGGGGTTTTGTGTGTGTGTGCATGCAGTTACATTTCACAGCATCCATTGCTTCTGTTTCAGTCAAAGATCTTGAGGGTTTTAGCGATTTGGTCTCAAAGCCTACTTCAGTGTGTAATTTCACACCTTGTGTCACCTTGGGAACTGTTATGGGTTGGGGATAGCCCATGGGATGCTGGTGTGAGAAGCAAGGTACCCACATCTTATATTTTCTTTAAATGTAGAAAAGCCTACTTAAAGTAAAAAAATATATTGATTATCTACTAGTTATTCATTTTAGAGAACACAACTGTATTTCTGTATTTTTGACCATTTAAGGATCTGGCGGTGCATAAACCACTTAAATAATCCTTCCAATGTGTATAATACTGGTATGCTGGGAAAATTCTGCCTCCTGAATTACTCGGTACTGTGGCATCAGTGTGCTTAGGAACTTAAACCCTTGGATGTTGAGCTTTAAAGTTAAATATCATACTTTGCCAAACTGGGTTTTCTCTGTGGATTAGGAAGAATGGGTAGTCAATAATAGTCAAGGCATATTTGTACTTGGGATCACTGCTGAAGGGGAATAAGGTTTACTTTGGTTTTGTTTGTGATTAAATCCAGTTACAAGTGTTAATAAATTTTCAAACTTTTCCTTCCTCTTTGCTGTTTTAATCTAAGGCATTATAATTAAAGGTCAGAGAAATAAATGATTTTTGGAATGATGGTTCTAGAAAAACATTTTGATGACTACGTGTTTACAGATGTCCTCACAGTTCATCTTATGGGAATTGCATTGGTAAGGAGGTAGCCACAGGTCTTGGAACTCTGTGTTGGCATTTGGAGCATTAAAAACATGTGTCAAAGCGGTTGAACTTACAACTTTTAGTAGTGCCACTTAGGAACAGGAAATTAATTTTTTGTTGAGTGGATTTTGGGGTAAATGATTGACTTTCTCTATAGGCACATGTAGCTCTCACTATGTTGATGCTTTCTGAGATTTAGGGAACTTTTGACCACATTAAAAAAAAATCCTCACCCAAGGATATGTTTATTACTTTTAGAGAGAGAGGAAGGGTGAGAGGAAAGGAAAGAGGGAGGAAGGGGGCCAGGGGAGAGAGAGAGATAGTCGCCTCCTGTACTCCCCTGACTGGGAATCGAACCTGCAAACTTTTGGTGTACTGGATGATGTTCCAACCAACTTATCCACCTGGTCAGAGTTCGACCACATTTTCTTTCTTTCTGTTTGTTGTGTTAACCAAGTGTGACCTCCAGTCTTTTCTTCTTTGCAGGTGCATAGCATAAAGACTAAGTTTGGGTTCTATGAAGAGTCTAAATTAAATCAAGCTTATATTTGATCATCTTCAAAGAGGAAAAAAGTAAAGCTTTCTATTCACTAATTTTTAGCAGTCAGTGGGAGTCTTCTTGGGCAACTGAAGTCCTGTATGGAATGTTTTACATTATGCAAGCCTCTAACTTTGGCAGGTGGACTTAGCTGAAAATTATACTTCCTAAAGACTTTCGGTACTCTACTGTCCATTGGATTGCTCATAGCAAAGCTGAATGCTGGATATTGCTGCATGTTGCTTAATAGATGGGCACTCATGTTATTACTTGGCAAATACCATGTATATTTTAGTAGCAGGTAACTATAGATATAAGACAACAGTCCCCTATTTTCCCAATGAGAAGCTCCTTAATTAAACTTTCTTTTGAACTATTTGGGATATGTAAACTTTTTAGGAATGTAGATAAATATCTGTTTAATTGATTATTAATGTTGTTACAGTTAGACATTGGGAATGAATCAAGTATAAAATGTATTAATTCCTGTTTGGTTCATGAAACAGTTTTTTTCCACACTCTTCACTGGCACATTTTTCATCCGGGTTTTGGTTATCACAGAGTCACGTGGAATCCTCTGACCTGGTTAGCGGAGCCTCTCGCTTTCACCTGGAAATTTTATACCGAGTTACAAGTACTCACTGCCTAAGGTTAGGACTGTTGGTATCTTCATTTGTCTGTTTGGCAAATGTTTGTCATGCATTGCTTCTTAAAGTGATCTTTAAAAACTCCTGTTTTAACAGCAGTGTCTAACCATTGCAATTGCTAAAAATGTGTGATAAGTTTTTTCAGCCTATTTGTTTTTTGTTTTGTTTTTAGTTTTGCAAGGTGACCCCTTTAGTACCTCTAACTAGCATTGATCAAGGTGTTTCAGGGCAGCATGACCTCCTAAAAGGGTTTTGTGGTTCCAAATTCAGTAATTCAAAGAGTACAGGTACTTCTTAATATATTCTAATAAGAATTATAATATACAAAAACTCTAACTTTTTTCTGAGTGATTTTTAAAAAAAATCCCTTGTATTTTATTTGGAGATACACAGAATTTGCTATGTACCTACACTGTGCCAGGCACCATTCATTCTAAGTGAACTGGGTGGGACATGGGCTCTCTTTATGGAGTTGACGTTAAGGTTTGGAAGCCATTCTACTCTCTGCTCTCAGGTGGTTTCTGTCAATCGGTGTCAATACAGGGCCTTATGAAGGTTAGGAGTAAGGCATTATCGCAAATTAAAGAACTATAGAAAGCTTGGGTAATGCTTTTGATGATATAAAACATAGGCATTGCAGCCTAATTAGTTTGTATGTATTATGTATTTTGTCGTAAGTACTTCAGGACATGTTTAAATTGGAAATGTCTTCTGTATCTTTCAGCCACTGTGAGTGAGACCCAGTAATGGAAAAAGTTAAATAAATAGGAGACCTTACAAGTGATCTGTGGCAAATATTTTATAAACATACACGTTTTGTTCAGAAGGTATCCAGCCATGTAATATGAAAAATGGAGACATTTATTGAAGAAGATAAAAGAAACATTGTACACATAAAACGTTGCCCACTCAGTCCCCTTCAGAGTAGGCACCTTGAGACCTCACACAGTTCTCCCAATCACCATCAGCAGCCCTGTGGTATTTTCCTACATTTCATCAATGGTCTGAAATCTCTTCCCTTTCTAAGGTCATTTTAGTTTCAGGAAAAGCCAGAAGTCCCAGGGCCTCAAACTGGTTTGTAGGAGGGCTGAATCACCTGGGTGATTTGATGTTTTCTCCAAAAAACCCTGCTCTAGCCGAGATGTGTTGCATGAGTGGGCAGGTTGCTGTGGTGAAGCTGCCAATCACCAGTTGCCCATAGCTGTGGCCTTCTGAATCATCCAAGTAGTTTCTGTAGAGGAATGTTCAAGCTGAATGCAAAATTTGATGCAGATTTGTTGCTCTAGTCACAATCAGTCATTTTGAATGGGATGGCCACACAGTACACATGCTCACTAATGGGCATCTACCACCACCAGCGATTAGTACTGTGAAGCCATCATTGTTCATGCATGCACATTCCAGTCCATGCTCCTTGGCTGCCAGGTTACATCAGTGTCACGCAGACAGTTCTTACATTAACAATGGCTGGACTCTTTCTGGACAGACCTTGTACATACACAATTTTCTGGATGCAGGGCTAAGGACTTTTCTTTGAGTTCTGCCAACTAATTGTTGTTGCCACCAATTCAGTGCCAACAGGAGTTCCAAATTTGGTGTGCAGTGAAGAAGGAAACTTTATTCAGCGTAAAATAGGTGTTTCAAACTCATTTTCACCAGGGGCCACATCTTCCTCATGGTTGCCTTCAAAAGGCTGAATGTAATTTTAGGACTGTATAGATGTAACTACTCCTTAACTGGGGGCAAGGAGCGTGGTGCTGCTGCCTGGTAGAAATAAGGTGCCGGACTGGATAAAACAAGGTGGAGGGCTGGATTCAGTCCGCAGGCCTTGTGTTTGCCACCTGTGGTCTAAAACATATCAATGGTGGTATAGTTCATCTGTGAAAAGAGCATGGCCATCAGATGGCCCCAGGGACCAGGCCTCTCTTCAGCTAGGCAGCTCAGCTCTGATCTGGTGTACTCTACTCTGGTCTGCTCCACTGTGCTCTGCCCTAGTGATATCCCTTCATGTTTCAGCTTTAGCCAGAAAAACATAAGGCTGCACTCTTTAGTCTTTGGTGGAAAGGGAGAGTGCACTCTCTGACCGAGAGGGGAGCTGGCTTATATATAGAGAAGTCCCCACTTCTGGTGCCTAATAGGTCCATCCTCATGCAAATGAGGACTCCAAATCCTTACAGTTTGGTTGGTCCAAAAGACTGCCCTCAGCGGTCAGAATGGACCTGCTTTGATTGGTTGGTGAAGACATTAATGGGGATATAGCTGCACAAATTCAGTTGGAAGGAGAAGCTTCAGTTCTAATCATTGAAACGGGATTCCAGGAACTCCTCAAGGGCTGGCCCAGATGGCAGAAACATGGTATAGGAAGGTGGTTCTGTGCAGGCTTCTCCTTGAAGTGCAATTTGCATGTAGAAATGCCTGCTAGGTTCTGTTTTTGTTTTGTTTTGTTTTTAATTTAAGCCGAGTTAAACCACCAGGAACCCTTCTTGGTAGGCAACTTCTTCCTCAGGGTCCACAGTTCCAAATTTGCATTTTAGCTTAAATTACAACCACAATTCATGCTTTTCTATTTGTTTCTTTCAAACAGAATGAGAACTAAAAGAATCTTTAAAAATTTTGAGTGGAGCACCTCTGGATTTAAATAATTCCCCTTCAATGTTTTATGTTTTTGTTCATGCCTAATTTCAGTTTTAAAGTAGTCTGTCTTTGGTGAATCTTTTCTTAGCAGTCACCATGGTTTTCCAAGGAGTTGGTAATCTTTTTGCATTCATATGTCTTTGGTTTGCATAATATTTAGTTCAAGTTTGTATTTTCTGTTATCGGTACAATTGCATAAACATGGTTGGGAATCATGACAATGGATGACCAGGGTAAGCACAGGCCTCCCTGGGCAGGAGTGATGGCCTGGACCGCAGTTGGCCAGGCTTCTGCCTTCTATGGGGATGGATGTCTTATGGAAGAAGTGGACTGTTGGCAAGTCCAGCAGGTCAGCTAGCTGGGGCCAGTGTAGAGAATGTCTGTGGTATCTGGAAGCAAATTAACACATTCTTTCGTTGTCAACAATTGAACAGCTTATGCCTGAGAGCTGTATTTTAACAATGTCTGAGAGCCTACCCTGTGCTTGGCACCTTGACATATATGGCTTTATCAGAAGGTCACAATAATCCTATAAAGTGGGTGACAATTACTACTTGGAGTCCTTTAGAAATTGGTATATGGACAAAGTGGCAAAGTGAGAGCCAGGAAGTGATTGGGTAGGAGGCGATGCTCAGGCTTTCTTCCCTTGCCCTTTCTCTTCTGCTTGGCAGTGTCCCGTGTTTTGTTGTGTTTGGTCTTGGATGTAATAGGACTCCAGAGTAGAAGGCCCAGTGCTGGGAAGCCTTTACAAAAAGCCAGACAGCTTACAGGATAGCAGACAACTGGTAGACTTGTGGTCACTGTGATGACAAGGGGCAGACACTAGCCTTTGAAGACATGACAGATGAGTCACAGCAAAGTGCCTTTTAGACCTGTTTTCAAAAGACCCTGTGGGTATGGAAGCAGTACCCCTGAGACTTACGGTGGCATTGTGTTTCAATTTGTGGCAGTGAATAACCTAAAGTTAACACTCTTTGAGTGCCTACTATGTGCCAGGTGTTCAGTGGGTGCCTGCTGAGTGCCAGGGGTTGAGTGTACATCATTTATTTGTATCTCATCCATTTTCTACTACAGCTCAGCCAGGTAGCTAGTCACAAAGGTGGGGAAGCTGAGGCCCCAAGATTTTCTTGCTCAGTGCCAAACAATTACTAGGGATACACTTGAGAGATAGACTTCAGATTGACTGGCTAACTGCATTTGTGGTTAGAGGAGTCCTCTCACTCTATAACAAATCCAGTTAATTAAAAACTAAGGTTCCAAATTTAAGTAGCACCAACCTGTGGATGCAGTCTGCCCGTGGCTGCAGATGCTCTTCCAGTTTGAGGCTGCTGGCTTATAAATCCAGACTATGAGTTTCAGAGCACTGTGGTCCTGAGGAAAGAGCATCATATCAGTTATGGCTTTGAAGGCAAGTCATTGCAGCCCTATGCAGGCTATGTGAGCAGACCACGTGGATGTGGGCAGGATGGGTTTTCCAGGTGGTGCCATTCTGTCCTCAGGAATGCATACTCATCTGTCCTTCTGCTCTGCCACCATGTGGGTCTCAGCTTTAGCCACAACCATTGGGCCTCAAGATAGATACAGTGGCCTCAGGCATCATATCCTCAAGAAAACACTAATTAGCAGAGGAAGAAGGGTTTCTTTCCATAGCGTTCACTTTCCAAGTTGGTGAACAAACGTTGACTTGGCTATGCTCACACACTTCCCCTCAGGCCTGAGGCCAGTGTTGCATTCCAGGCTGGTGCCTGGACCAGCTGCAGCTCAGCCGGGGACCTGGGACACAGAATGGGTCTCCCCTGTGCATGTGGCTGCAGACAGGGAGGGTCCCTGGGCTTCGAGGAGTCCTGTGAGGAAGGAGGGCACGAGGTAGGGGCTTGGTGTGTGGCCAAAGTTGCACGGTGGTTGGGAGTCCCAGCACAGGTAGTTTTAATCCCGACCTTCTCACCATCTGCCCCTAGCCTTTCTGAGCCTTCTGTTCAATGATTTAGGGTCTTTACTTGCTTCATTGGATGAAGGAGGTTAATGTATATGGAGTGCCTAGCACACATAAGTGACTGTCATTTCAGTGCCTATTACTAATATCAAAACCTGGAATTCTTGTATCACCAATTGGGCATACTTCACAGGGCCACATTACTGCTAGTGGATTCATTTATAGGTATCCTAGGAAGGGTATGTGTGGATGTGTGTGTGTGTGTGTGTAATCTGATACCATGCTTTGCCTTTAGATTCCAAGTTGTCCTGTGTGATTGTGACTGGGTTGTTGAGCATTAATGGACATCTAAGCCAAGTGCTTGAACCTGTTTGTTTCACCTTTTAAGTTGCTTTCAAATTGATCTTTGTTATCTGATCACCATAAGTTTCATTAATGTAAAAAAAAATATAAACTTGAAACTGTTTTTTAAAATGCAGCAGGGGAGAAGAATAGCTCTCAGTTGCAGATTCAGCTGGTTGAAGGTTCTCCTGAAAGCACAGTGCTTCTCCTCCATTTGCCTGGCACAGTAGCTTGTCCACAACTGCCTGGATTATGCTGTTTGGTGCGCTTCAGCTGAGCGCATTTATATCCAATTTTTCCTTCATCCTGGCTTTCAGAGCCCACTTGCTAGCTGGAGTGTGGTGAAATTGGGTCTCAATTATGCAGTTGTTTCAAGTGTGTGTTTCAGTTCCATCAGTAGTTAATCTTTATTTTTTCATAGTTAACACACTCTTTTTCATGGCATAGTCTTGAAATAAAACATCAGAAGGCTTTAGTTAAGGGGAAATGATCTTTATTCCATCACTTGAAGAGGCTAGGTCACTTTTTATCAGATTACATGAATTAGAAATGCATGCTTGATGTATATTCTGCTGGAATTCTAATTAATCATAAAAGACTAGGGTGTCAAACTGAAGGTGTTGGCAGTGATGAATAGTTTAAAAATTGTTCTGGCACACCACAATGTGGGTCCCCCTTTCCCACTATTCCCACAGTGGATTTAGGATAAAGAAGTGCATCAAACGGTAGCACAATTTGGGTTCTACTCACAGAATGCTGTCTTCTTTAAATTTGCCTCTGGCCATTGATGGCTTACCCAGATTGATATTTAGAGATCAATGGTCCTTTGGGAGATTGGAAAGAGGAGTGGCTTGGTGGGTTGTTTCTCTACTCTGCCATAAGTGTTTATGTTGTTAAGTGTTACAATGCTTATCTGTAAATAGGAAGATATTATATTTGCATTTCTGCTTACCAGAATGTGTGCATAATGCTCATGTGAATTCATATGAGTTTAAGTGAATTAGGATTCAAGTTGGTAGAAATGGTGGAGTGGCTATCATGCCTGGAGCCAAGGGCATTGAGAACAGGATAGCAGGGTTTCCACAACACTCAGACATGGGAGATCCCCAGGAACACCGGGGATCACAGCCAGGCCATTACACAGTGGTTCAATAAAAAGCGTAGGGATGCCTTCCTTTCCTCTTCTTCACTGAACATGTATTTGAGTACCTACTATATACCAGGCACTACAATAAGTGCTTGGTATAAAAATGATGTCAGTCTTTAGAAAGTGACCCAACAATTGGCTGCCACCTTGCCAGCAACTGGAGCACGAAGCTCATGTTTAAAACAGCATTGAAGTCCTGGCAACAACTGCCACTTTGTGCTCTTGGACAGTTAAACACCAAGTTTCATTTCTATTATGCACAGAATTGAAGTACCACCACCTTATTCCTACATGTATTTTAAACATTTCTATACAAGTATTAAATATTTACTGTTTACAAATAAACCTTTGGACTTAACTTTGATACTCATATTTCAAATTCTAGATAACTTAAAAATTGCACCTATTTCCCTTACCAAGCCTGGCCAACGGTGATTAAAGCCCAAGGCACACAGCCTGTGCTAAATTACCATCACCTGAAACACAGCCAGTGCGATTCACGGTGTCTGTGGGTTAGTTTTGTCATGAGCAATGATTGCCCAAGTATGTAGTGTACACATGTGCAGAATGAGAGTAGATGCTCCTGAAGCAAGGGCAGCCTTCTGATTTGGCTGCATAGCAGCCCTCTATGCCTTCTAGGACTGAATTTGTATTGTACAGTTCTTATGGATTTGGGAATTTATCTGGTGTCACCTTTGTGCCTTTGTGCACACTATGATAGAAGTTTTCCTGGAGTTGTTTACTACCGTGAGGGTTTCGTACCTGCCGATACCCATGGGTGACCGCGACCCGATGTGTGTATGAATCTCATACCGAGACACGTGGGGAAAGTGAGACCGGGGCCACGTGACCAATTCCTCCCATCTCAGGAAAAGGCCTCATGGCTCGCTTAGCCAGGGTTTTTATTAGAGGCATTAGGACACATTTACATTGGATTGATTATTCATGGGATTAAGCAGAACAGGGGTAAGATTACTCATTAGCAGGGCATTAGGAAGTAAATTCAGGTCTGGTGGCAGGCAGGACCAGGTTAATGTAATATGCAGGGCACAACAAGCCAGAATTTTTTAAGATACATCTTTGCCAAATTCCTATTAGAGAATTCCCATTTCACAGATATGATTCACACTTGTCCACATGGGATTACATGGAGCTGCGCTCAAAATGCGTAAATTCCGGAACATGTGTGTTAACACGCGTGTGGAAATCACTGCCACAGTTTACTTCAACATCTCAAATGACGTGACAGATCCTGGATTCTGAGGAGGACTTGCACCATGTGTCAGACCTCATGGATTAACACATCTGGCAGATATCAGTAGCCTTTCCACATGGATTGTAGCTCTTCAACTTCCCTATTAGCCCTTCACCAAAGATGGTATGCCCTTCCCTGCTGTGTGGCTCAGAGCTGTGTGGGTGAGGGCCAGCCACTGGCAGCACTGTTGGTGTTGGATGTATGTGCGCTGCACTCACAGGCCTGTGGAGACTCTTTCTCCAATACAGCTGCTGCAAAGAGACCGAATGCTTTATTGACCAGGATAGTGACTCATAAAATGTCAAGACAGTGACAAGACTGGGGTGCAGAGTATAGGCTGGGTCTCCTCCTTCCTACTGCCTGGTATGTAGTAGGTACTCAAATACAGTAAGTACTCATGCATCTCTGAGGGCGTGAGCTCCTCTGTGCCAGTGTCAGCCACCAACCCCTCCCCCCCATTGCATTTGCCCTTTGTGAACCATGATTCTGTTTAAGATCCCTTTATATACTGATGTGCTCCTATTTTCACCAAACTTCAGCAATTTCTCACATTTTTAATTTAGGTATTGTAGGAAATAGAATTTCTTTCATTTCTTTCAGCACATGTATCCTACACAGGTTTGATAGCTGGTCTGTGAAGTGTGGTTGATATTAACTGTAGCATTTCCTGGGTGTCTCCAAACCAATCAGTGAATCAGTTTTAACCAGCAAGCACCTGCAGTCTGGTATACCAGTTTTCCACTTAAAGATTACTTGTCACACACAACCTCGTGGGCTGAGAAACTCTTTCTTCTGTAACCCAGGCTGTTCATCTGGGCTTGTCCTTCTGAACAATCCCTAAAATGTCCATGACAGCCAGGCCTTCTGTGAGGGGTGCCAGGGGCCAAGGGGACTCATATCTCCCCGCTGGGGAGCTAGGTGGCTTCTGGGTTAGTATAGGCAACTTGCATTATCCATTTTGAAGTGGTCAGCCTACACCAGGTTGGTGATCCAGGTCCCTGTCAACTTTGCTGAGGTGACAACCCAACACACCTGAGCCAAAATCTTTGCACAGCCCTTTCTTTTCTCTCTCTTCTTCAGTGAATTTTCTGATTCCATTTTTATTTCTTCAAGCTGTTTTCAGTGTTCTCTCTTCACTGTTCCCTTCTGTGGGTGGTGTGTTTTCCTGACAATTATTGCTTTGTTGGCCCTTTGAAGTTTGGATCAGCTGGTTTCCAGGAGGCAATAGTAACTGATCTTGCCTCAGTTTCTCTGTCTTCAGCTTTCTTAAGGCTTAATAGCATTCTTCCCACCATACAGAGAATGGCTCACAGAAGGGGGACTGAGTGCTCTGCAGTGTTTTGGCACTTGCCCTTTTTCCTGAATGCCCAGGGCAGGCTTGGACCTGCTACCTGGGACAGCAGAGATCACTAGTCAGTAGCCTGACGGGTTCTCTACAGGTGCAGATAGAAACCTGTTGTGGATTTAGCGTGTAGATCTGTCCTACAGCCATTCAGGGCCAGGCAGGTTCACATGGGATTCAGGCAGATGGAAGAAAATTCACAGAGCCATCAGGATGTCTGACATGCCTTTATTCTGGGGTAGGGTGGTCCACACTCACCTCGGGAAGTCCTGACTCTTATATGCTAAGTGTGCACAAAGCTGGCAAGGTGCCAATACTGACCTTTGGTTATACAACAGAGCTTCATCCTACGCATGCGGGCCCCTACTCGAGGCCATGTGAACACTGCTAAACTACAGTTGTCCAGACATCTGGGCGAGGGAGTGTGACTGACTCTATTTTCCCTATAAGGTCTCTAAATTTAAATTTAAATTTAAATTTAAACTTAGGGTAGGCAACATTTGCTGATGATAGTGGATCTTTTTGTTCTCTTCCTGGATTTTTTATTTTTATTTTTAAGTATATTTTGTTGATTATGCTATTACAGTTGTCCCAGTTTTTCCCCATTTTTGCCCCCCACACACACTTGGTACCCCTCTTCCCACCAGCAGTTCCCCCGTAGTTCATGTCCATGGAACGTGCATATAAGTTCTTTGGCTTCTCGATCACCTATACTGTTCTTAATCTCCCTCTCTCTATTCTGTACCTACCACTTATACTTCTTATTTCCTGTACCTTTTCTTCCATTCTCCTTCCGCCCCCACCCCACTGATAACCCTCCATGATCTTCATATCTATGATTCTGTTCCTGTTCTACCTGTTTACTTAGATTGTTTTTGCTTTATAGATTCAGTTGTTGATAGTTGTGAGTTTGTTGTCATTTTAATGTTCATAGTTTTGATCTTTTTATTAGATAAGACCCTTTAACATTTCATATAATAAGAGCTTGGGGGTGCTGAACTCCTTTACCTTTACCTTGTCTGGGAAGCACTTTATCTGCCCTTCCATTCTAAATGATAGCTTTGCTGGATAGAGTAATCTTGGATGTAGGTCATTGCCTTTCATGAGTTTGAATACTTTCCAGCCCCTTCTTGCCTGCAAGGTTTCTTATGAGAAATCAGCGGACAGTCTTATGGGCATTCCTTTGTAGGTAACTGCCTCCTTTTCTCTTGCTGCTTTTAAGATTCTTTCCTTATCTTTAATCTTGGGTAATGTAATTATGATGTGCCTTGGTGTGTGCTTCTTTGGGTCCAACTTCTTTGGGACTCTGAGCTTCCTGGACCTCCTGGAAGTCTGTTTCCTTCAGCAGATTGGGTAAATTCTCCTTCATTATTTTTTTTTTGAATAAGTTTTCAATTTCTTGCTGTTCCTCCTCTCCTTCTGGCACCTCTATGATTTGGATATTGGAAGGTTTAAAGTTGTCCTGGAGGTTCCTAAGCCTCTTCTCCTGTTTTGAATTCCTGTTTTTTCATTGTGTTCTGGTTGAATGTTTATTTCTTCCTTCTACTCCAAATTGTTGATTTGAGTCTCAGTTTCCTTCCTTTTACTCTTGGTTCCCTGTACATTTCTCTTCATTTCACTTTTCATAGCCTTCACTTTTCTCTCCATCTTGTGACCATACTCAACCATTTCTGTGAGCCTCCTGATCTGATAGGTTGGCTATCTCTTCATTGCTTAGTTGTATTTTTTGAGCTTTGATCTGTTCCTTCCTTTGGGCCATATTTTTTGGTCTCACGGTGCCTGTTATGTAATAAGGGACAGAGCCTTAGGTATTCACCAGGGCTGGGCAACTCACATCACTGCATTTGTGGCACTGTATGTGGGGGAGGGGCCTGAGAGGGAACAATGCTGCCTGCTCAGCTCTCGGCAGGCTTTCAGTCACTTCCTCCACTATTCACAAGCAAATTGGCCCCTTCTACTTATGATTTCCAGGTGGGTGAATTTATGTATGTTCTAGGACCCTGTGGATATCTCCAACAAACTCTCCTGTGAGGCTGGGAGTTTCTCCCATTGCCGCAACCCCCATGGGATTTTACTGCCAGACGTTTTGAGGCTTTATTTCCTGGAACCCTGGGTTGAGTGGTCTGTCTTGCTCCCCAGTTGTTCTTCCTGGTTTATCTGCACACAGATGTGGGGCCACCCAGTTGGCCTGCTGCCACCTTGTCCACCTGGTCCTCCAACTGCCACCTTGATGCATGCCCTCTCCACCCCAGCTGCCTGTCTCTGCCCCTTCTACCAGTCTGGATGAATGTTTCATCTTTAACTCCTTGGTTGTCAGACTTCCATACAGTTAAATTTTTGGCAGTTTTGGTTATTTTTTGTTTTTAAATGTGTTGTTGTCCTTCTTTTGGTTGTACAAGGAGGCAAAGTGTATATACCTATGGCTTCATCTTGGCCAGAAGTCTTCTGCTTTTTCTGGCATTTTAATTATCATGTGTCTTGGTGTGGACCTCTTTGGGTCCAACTTGTTTGGGAGTCTCTGTGCTTCCTGGACTTGTATATCTATTTCCAAATTAAGGAAGTTTTCTTTCATTAGTTTTTCAAATAAGTTTTCAATTTCTTGCTCTTTGTCTTCTCCTTCTGACATCTTTCTGATTCAGATGTTAGTCCTTCTGGAGATGTTCCAGAGTGTTCTTGAAACAGAGTCTTGTTTTTCTGAATTTTTGTTCCTTCATTTTGTTCTGGTGGAATGTTTATTTCTTCCTTATATTCCAAATTGTTGATTTGAATCCTGGCGTTCTTCCCTTCACTGTTGGTTTCCTGTGGATTTTTCTTTATTTCTCTTTGTATAGCTTTCATTTCTTCCCTTGTGCTTTTGCTGTATTCAGTGAGACCTTTGAACATTCTGACCACGAGGGTTTTGAACTCTGCATCACTTAGTTCTTTTTCTGGGTTTCTGTTCTGTTCCTTCATTTGGGCCGTATTTCTTTGTTTCCTTTTTTGAGCAGCCTCCCTATGTCTGTGTACTAGGTAGAGCTGCTTTGATTTCCTATCTTAGTGCCCCTGTTAAGTTATATGAGGTGGAGCCTTGGGTATTCACCAGGTCAGGGCAATCTGCTTCACTGTTTTGTGGCTCTGCGTGTGGGGGAGGGGTCAAAGAGGGGAAAATGCTCCTGCTGGCTGACTTCTGGGGGCTTGCCTGGCACTTTGCCCTTTTCCAGTGACTTGACCCACATGTGACTGGCACCCCTCCAGCTGCTGTCTTGGTTGTGGTTCCCAGAGTGGGTGGGTTTGCTTATGTTCTGACTCTCCTGAGAAACTGGCAGTTTCTTCCACTGCCCCACCTCCCATTGTGTTTATAGCCAGAAGTTATGAGGCCCTATTTCCCAGCACTGGAACCCTGAGCTATGTGGTCTGGCCTGGGGCTAAGATCGCTCACTCACAAGGTGTCCCCCTGACTTTTGTCCACCACTCGTGAATGTGGGACTGGCCATTCCACTGGCTGCTGAAGCCTTGCCACCCCCAGTTTGCCACCACAATGCCTCATCTTCCCCGCCCCGACTCCCCATCTCTGTCCTTTCTACCCGTCTAGATGAATATAGCTTTTTTAAATCCTTGGTTGTCGGACTTCTGTACGATTCAGGATGTTTTTCTGGGTGATTTTCTGGCAGTTCGAGGTGTTTTGCATTTTTAAGTTAGTTGTGTTCCTTCTTATGGTTGTGCAGTGAGGAGAAACTTGTTTACCTACACATTCAACTTGACCAGAAGCTCTGATAGTGAATCTTGAGAGAAGAGTTAAACTTCTATGTCAGCATCTCCCCAGAAAAGCAAAATGTTCATTTCCTCAGCTCAGGTGTACAAGATTGCTGAAGGCATCT
The DNA here is from genome assembly GCA_004026765.1 of Micronycteris hirsuta. Taxonomy (NCBI): domain Eukaryota; kingdom Metazoa; phylum Chordata; class Mammalia; order Chiroptera; family Phyllostomidae; genus Micronycteris; species Micronycteris hirsuta. The sequence goes on along the minus strand of PVJI01006308.1, from coordinate 59,252 downwards.
GTGCGAGGTCCAACCCAAAGAGAGAGGGAGGGTTCAGAGTGGCCATCAGGGCTGTGAGGAGCATGTCCAGGCCAGGTAGTTTAACTCAAGAAGACCAAGACCTTATTTTCCTCCATGCCTACCAGGTGACTGTGTGACTGCCAAATGACCTCTTCAGGTGTGCTCAGACTGAGGATAAAGGCATTTTGGTCTACACAGGAATAATGCCCAGTGAGTGAGGACATCCTCTTTCTTAGTGCCTCACCTTTCCACAGGTGTTCTCACTGGCAGTGGTTTTTCATCTTGGGATGAACGGGCACATCTGGTGTCCATGGCTGGGAATGTTCCTGGTTGGCTGTGGGAGGCACCCAGCAAGGCCATAGGAGGAAACTGCATGTAGCCAGCTGGCTACTTTTCTCTTCAAGACTCCCAGGTCAGCACTGACCTCCCTTGCTCTTAGCAGAAGTCAGAGAAAAACTTCTTCTCCCTTGTCTCCTCTATCTCCCAGGCCCCGCGGGTTCTTTCTCAAGTTCCTTGAGTCTCCTGAGTTGTCTCAGGTGTGTTCTGAAAGGGCATCTCTGATCTCTTGCTCTGTCCTTTTGCCAGTTTTCCCCAGCCCCTACCCTATGGCCGCCGTCCTGAAAAAACTGCTGCCTGCTGGGTGCTGTTTCCCAGTCTGGTGGGGCCAACTGTGTTCCAGGTCCCTTCTGGGTGGAATCCGGTGCCGTCAGGCCAGGTCACCTGTGCAGACCCATTGCCCCTTCCTACCCATACTCTTTCTGCTGATGCCTTCCTTCTCAGGAGCAGGTGCTTCTTTGTGGTCTTTTATTTTCTTCTTAGAAATTCACATGAATGTTATTCTAGAATATAATTCCTCTGATTTTCATGTAAAACTGAGTTGATTTCCCAAACCTGGAAACGAATGTGTTTCCCATGATTTCCCACAGCTCTGGCCTGCCCCTGCTTCCCTTAAAAGGGCTCCCCAGCTCATTGAGCATGGCTGTGGTGGCTCAGCACCTCTAAGCAGAGTGGGGTGTGCTGGCTTATACTAGCAAGAGAAAGCTGCCCCATAGGATGTCCTCTGAAGAGAAGCTCACCATCTCTCCCATAACCCAACAGTGATATTCACTGAAGGAAGGCCTTAAACATGACTTATCTGTGGGCTCCTCCCATTCTTAGAAGCCTCACTTCCTTCTCTGGGTGAAGAGTTGCCTTTGCCTTAGTTTTGCTATGGGCTTCTTCCTTCTGGAGTGTGGTCAGGGTTAGGCTGAAGTTTATTTTCTGATAGTTGGTGTTCAGCTGGCCTTAGCTGCTAAGTAATAGGGGATTGTTACCGAGTGAAGAAAGCACTGTGGGCTTGTCAATAAATGTGAGGAAAGGTGGCTGTCATTTTCACATTTAAATGTAAGTGGGAAAAAATTTATCAAGTTGAAGAATTTTCAGGGATGTCTGTTTTCAAGATGACAATTGTCACGTTGACAGGTGCAGCAAAGGGGTGTTACAGTGGAGTGTTGAGGACTCGGAAGTGGCATCCTGGCTGGTTGAGTGTGAGCTGGCACAGAAGATGAAGAAGGGGAGAGTGCCAGTGGGGTGCTGATGTTCCTGGTGGGGACATGGGGAACCCAAGTGTGGGAGCACACAGCACAATGGCTGCAAGATGTCCCAGGCTAGTGATATGCTTTATGTTAATGTCTGTGTTTATTCTAATGGTCCCTACTGTTTATATCAAGTAAATATTGTGCAGATGACACACATATGACTATAGTTTGGGTAAAAATTGCCTGAAGTCATACAATCAGCAGACTTTATTTTCCTAGAGCCCCTTGACATTGGCCTTTCAGCCTCAGGTTTTCTCTGTGTCTGAGATGTGGGTCCTGAGCTGCAGGTGGTGCTGAGGCTTATAAGATGGAGAGGGTTGGATGAGGTGAATATGAGAGATGGGCCAGTATTTTATGCTTGGAAGTCAACTTTCGGAAATGTTTTAAAAAATTATTTCAAACCAAATTATAAGTGTGAGAAACTGGCCTTTTGGGATTTGTTTTGGGCTGAAAATATAAATGGGGCAAGAAGGGTTAAGAGTGACATGTATCTCTTGACTCCTTATGCTTACTGAGCTAAGGGGTCCGGGCTGGGCTGCTTTCTGTACCTTGTGGTGGTACCACGTGGCATGGAGTTGTCTTCACAGCCAACTGAACCAGTCAGGTACCAACCAGTCTGGCAACTGAATTTGGCAAAGTGTGACCACAGCAGCACAGTGATGCAGAAGTTCAGAACCAAGAGATGGGAGATGATAAAAGAAATAGTCAATGTGGTGACTATTGGGAAATAGTCAATCCCCTGTTACTTAGCAGCTAAGGCCAGCTGCAAGGGGAATGGCATGCCATCACCCCTTGTCCCTAGAGCTCAAATGCTCTAGAGCGGGTGTGAGACCTGTGAGCTCTTGGGGTGGTCCAGTCCTCATTTTAGGGCAGTGGCTCCACGTCTGGTTCCTTGTCTAAGAAATTCAGAGTTGTCTCCAAGATCACAGCAGGGTGTCTGGATGAGCAGATAACACAATGCTGAGCTGTAAAGGCCTGAATTAGTATGGACAGCTTTTGGGGCTTGGGTTTTTCTGTCATCAGCTGTGTCTGTGTTACCAAGTTTTATCATTACTCTCTCTTGGGAGGGACAGTTAACTCTTTGTGTTCTGATTTTGAGACAACATCAAGCTCAGCCCCTTCTCTGTTGGCCTGATCCCTCTTGTCTGCACTCCATGCCAGGCCACCTATGCCCATGGCTTGGGTGATCATCCTAAAATGCTGTTTGGTTGTCACAGCTCCTTTGGACTTTTCCTTTAGGCCAGGTTCTAGGCCCCGTTGTCTCCTTCACCTGCCCCATGACTGCACAACCTGTGAACCATGTCTGTTCTTTCTTTCCTGTAGAGTAAGCTCACTCATACTAGCTGTTCTTTGCTTATATACTGCCCATCACCTCCATATTCAAGGTCTGTCCATCCCTGAAGGACTGATACCTCCTTCCTCTGTTCTGTGGGGGTTCTGTGGGGAAGCCTGTCATGATAATGGTCTGTGTTGTGCGTCATTACACACCCTGTACTACCAGGCTGTCCTCGGGACTGTGCTGTACTTACTCCCCTTTATCTTTGGCACTGACTGTGGACTAAACGATCCTCTGCAACACTCTAAGCCACTTTTTTCTGCATTCTAACACCTAGAGAACTTCTTTGGAGCTCCTTCCCTGATTGTTTTTTGGGTCTTGGGTTTTTTCGCTCATGCAAGGGCCATTAGGGTCAGGACGATACTCCCCACTGAACTTGTACCCTCTGCATAGGAGCAGGACTTCAGTGACTGTATTGGTGTTGGGTAGTTGGCTCGCTTGTGCTCGAGAGTTTTGTGGTAAATGGTGATGATGCCACAGGTGGATAAAGCAGGAAGAAACAGATGAGCTGTGGAGGGCTATGGAGGGTCATGGGCAGGTTGGAGCATGGGGGCCCAAATGCCTGGGTGCACATACCCCTCTTTATACCCTAGCAGTATACCTGTAGGCCAGCCATTGGGCACCTGATGTGACCTCTGTGCTGCAGTGTCCTCTCTATAAGGTGGAGACCAAGGAGAGCATCCAGAACCTCAAAGGACTGCAGGATGAATGAATTCATCCCTAAGAGGTTCAGAGACAAGTACTGTTGAATAGTAAGCATTTAATCAATGTGGGCTGTCATTACTATTGCTCTTCTTGAGCTTTAATCTTTCATAATAATAAGTATTATTATTGGGCTGGGACCCCAAGAAGGATGTGAGGGCATGGCATAGATCGGGGGACACTGCAGAACCTGTGTATCTGTTGTGCAGCTCTTCCTTCCCAATTTTATCTAGTTCCATATCACCCACTGCTGCCAGACATTTTATGGTGTTGAAGGTAAAGTCATATTCTTGTTAGGCTCCCCAACTCACATTCCCACCCCCACCACCCAGACTGTCCCAAAGGCTCAGCCCTACAGAGTCAGCTGGCCATGGGGCTGAAGGTGCCAGCTTTGCTATGTACTTAGCTAGCAACTTCTATCCTGAGCCCTGGACAAGCCAGGTGTGTCTCCACAGGAGCTTTGTTGTGGCCTTTTGAGGATCATGTGATGCAGGCTTGCAGGCTTTCCTAGTGCAGTGGGAGACCCAGTATCCTCCTCCTAGTCCCTCAGGAGGTCTTGGGTGGCTGTACATTCTCTCAAGCCTCCTTATGGCTCAGGGTGTCCAATCCCACCAAATTAGTTCACTTCCAACAGGCCTGCTAGATATTCTCTAGAGACTCTTCACAAAGACCTTGACTTAAAGCTGTACTGAGGGCTATGGACACTAGAAGGGCTTCGTGCCACCACACAGCCACCCCTTCCAGTCCTTCAATACCACCGCCTCCCTGTCAGTGTCTCTTATACCTCTGCCACAGGGTCCCTGGTCCAGGGAGCCCTCTGCTTTGTCTGTCCATCCCCTTCTTTCCCTCCTCTGACTTTTTTCTTCCCTCCTTTCCCCTTTCTCACTCTTCTATCTAGTTCTCAAAGTCCTGTCAGTAAGGACTTTGACTCTGTTTTCTTCCCTCCTCCTGGAGTCATCCCTGGGGCCTGATCTTACAAAATGACCTAGTGACCTCTCCTTAGCAAAGGCCCTTGCCTCTGATAAACTGTTCAGACAAGTTATTTCCCTCCCTGTCTCTGTTCCTTTTCCCCTGTTTGTGACTGGAATGATTCAGAGAATGGGTTTTCTCTTTGTCCATAGAGAGAGGTATTGGCTGGTACCTTCCTAGCAGTGCCCACAAGAAATGGCCAGAATGCCTACTTTTTGGAATTACAACTGTCAGTTGCTACTGAGGATTGTTAGAAGGAAATAAGTACAGGATGAGGGTGTTGCGCTCTGTCAGAAGGCTCATCATTGGAACCTTCAACACTGTCATGGACAGTATTGGATGTGTGTGCACTGGCAAGTAGCCTTACTGTCACTAGGGCCAAATGAAGGCAGTACTTGAGTATCACTTCAGCATGCTGCTTTCATGTAAAGATACACAGCATCTGTGTGTATTATTTTTCATCTGCTGCTTGGTCAACAGATCTGATAAGCCAACACTTGAGTGAAGTATCCTGCAGCACTAAATAGAATTCTGAACATAGTCCTGTAAATCATCTAAGCAATGCCTTGTCAATTATTCAAGAGGGACCTATTATGGTCATATAACTCATCATTGATTCCCACTTCTTTGAAAAATGATATACATGTTAATTGTCCATTAGGTGACTTCTCTCGTTATGTTTTTCTGCTCCTGGGTTTTAGAGCACTTGGTGTAGTAATTTGAGTTGCTCTTGTCAGTATATAAAAGTTAATCATCTGTTGTTTTGGTAAAATGTTCAGAATTTGGCCTAACCTGTTCATTTATCCCTCAATAATGAATACATTTCAATATATGTAAATATATTTATATATACATATATTAACATACAGAAAATATACATAATTTATAATTTTTATAAATCATGCCTTTACAATTATTAATTTGGTTGGCAATTTATCTCTTTGAATGAAAGCTTTTTTCTGCTGATCTTTAAGTTTGCTTGAGATTACTTGGCCCCTTACACTTACTGTGTAATGGAAAAGGTGGTCTGGGTGGATTGTTGTGTGATGACTGAATGTCAGCCTGAGGGAAGTTCTGCTCCTTGCCGTGTTGTCTGTCCAGTCCTACCCAGGTTTGTCTGTTGTGTCTCCTCCTGGCCTCTTGCTGCGTGTTGTCCTGAGGGTGGAATCCTAGCTCTGTTACCTGCTTGCTCTTGGACTTGGGAAAATTGCTTACCTTCCAGAGTATCCATTTCTTTTTCTGATCATGCCATGTGCAGAACATGTAAGGGAATGGACAGTAAGTGTGCACTGAGCCAAGGACGAGCTCAGCATGCCATCGGTAGTGTTGTTAGGCCAGAATTCACTTGAAAGCCAGAATAGTGTGGGTACCTTAAAAGATAGGCTTGTCCTCTTGGAAAAATTGGTAAAATACTATGGCTTAAACTGTGTACAAATTTATGCACGTGCAGGCTGGTACTTCTGAAAAATGAAAGAAGAGTTGAGCAACTGGCTCTAGAGAACGTGATTGCTGACTGAGGCTATTTTGATCAGTCGCACACCTTTAGATCTCAGCAAAATACTCAGTGATATATAATTGAATATGGCTTTAGTCAGGAGAAACCACAGCATTTGAAAGTGTGAAAGGGATCATTTCTAATCCTGAAAGGTATATTCATGACTTAGGAAGCAGAACATAATGTTGGCATTTTGAGTTATGAAGTTACTAAGACTTGGTTATAGACAGATTGCTTGTTGGGCAGGACACCTGGGGTCCTTTTAAGTCTCAAACATTTGTAGTGACAGTGACCATGGTGCTTTTTTAAAAAGAGTATTTTAGGTGAATTAACAGTTGGTGGAACAGTTCTAATTGGTAATTCTACCAAAAAAGAAAAAAAAAGTCTTACTGTTCTTTGCAGAGTAGGCAGAGCCCAGGTTAGATTTGGCTCTGATTTCATACTTGCATTTTCTAGCTTTCAATTTTGAAGTCCTTCCTTCCTTCCTTTCTCCCTTCTTTCATTATTCTTTTGTTATTTTCTTCATCCAGAAGCTTTACTGGAGCACCTTGTGCAGGCCAGACACTGCCTGGGCTCTGGGGAGAGAACAGCTAGCCTGGCTCAGCTCCCCGCATGGAGCTATGCTCCAGGTTACAGAAAACAGGGAGAGTTGTGACCTGACAGTGAGCAGCAGCATGTGGTACTAGCGTTGCTCACAGCAGGCACCCACCTGGCTTTACGAGGTCTGTCCAGGAAAAAGTCCAACCATTGTTAATATAAGGAGAACTGTCTGTGTGACATCGATGTAACCTGGCAGCCAGTGAGGGTGGACTGGAATGCACATGTGTGAACAATAGCAACTTCACTGTACTAGTCAGTGGGGGCAGCAGATGCCATTGAGTAAGCGTGTATATTATGTGGCTGTCACATTTGAAGTGACTGAGGGAGTAGAACAACAAATCTGCATCAAATTTTGCATTAAGCTTGAACATTCCTCCACAGAAACTAGTTAGATGATTCAGAAGGCCGAAGCTATGGGCAGCTGGTGGTTGGCAATTCATCACGACAACATACCCATTCATGCATCATGTCTCATGCAGGGTTTTTTTGTGAAACATCAAATCACCCAGGTGACTCTGCCCCCCTACAGCCCAGATATGATACCCTGAGACTTCTGGATTTTCCTGAAGCTAAAATCACCTGAGAAAGGGAAGAGATTTCTGACTATTGATGAGATTCAGGAAGATACAACAGGGCAGCTGATGGTGATTGGGAAAACTGTGTGAGGTCCCAAGGTGCCTACTCTGAAGAGGACTGAGGCATCATCGTCCTATGTACAATGTTTCTTGTATCTTATTCAATAAATGTCTCTATTTTTCATATTACATGTCTGGATACCTTCCAGACATACCTCGTGTTCAGACTCCTTTAGTCAGATGTTAGAGTGATCTCTGTCCCCACCAGAACTGGAGCTCCAGCAGGTCCTTTGGCTCAGAGCTGAGATGTCTTTGGCTTGGTTGAGCTTTTTCTCTCCCTTTAATTAAGTGTCAAGTGTCTGGCAGAACACTTCAGTAATTAATAACACTGTTAATATTTGTGTGACAGTCATTCGCACTAATAAACTTCTTGATCTCAAAGGTCACCCAGCATTTCATAAACCACAGATGAATGGCTTCAAATGAAGGTGCAGGGCCCTCTCCTGTGGCAAGAGGGTCACCAGTGTGTCAGGCACCAGACATAGAGAAGCCATGGAGAGTTCATTTGTTCAGCTGGGCAAATACTCATAGCCAACTTGTTTCATTCTCTCTGTCTCTGTGCTTAGGTGTGCTTGGGGCCTGTGTTCCTGTCACCTGTAGTCTGGTGGGAGGAGGACTGCATGTCACCTCACAGTGTCCATGCAGCACCACAGTTTGCTGGGTTCTGTGTGCTGGAGATATCTCAGAGGACAAGATTAAAGTCTGTGACCTCTTGGAGTTTACCTTTAGTTGGTGTGCGGGAGTGCTATCAAGAGACTGTGAATAGGACTTGGCTGGGTGGCTCGATTGGAGCTGTGTCCTGTACACCAAAAGGCTGCATGTTCGATTCCTGGTCAGGGCACATACCTGGGTAATAGATTTTCTCCCTGATTGGGGTGTGTACAGGAGGCAATCAATGGATGTTTCTCTCTCACATTGATGTTTCTCTCTCTCTGTCTCTCTCTCCCCCCTCCCTTTTTTTGTTCCCTTCCTCTCTCTCTTCCCCCTTCCTCTCTTTCTAACATCAATTAAAACATATCCTAGGGTGGAGGAGGGGGGAGGAAAGAAGGACTGTGAATAGAATACCAGTTGAAAGATTTCAGATACAATGGAGATGTTTTGTAATGCAGTATTTTTTTACTCTAATTGGACTTAGTAATTGTTTTTAAAAACCAGTGAGGTCTCTTTGCAGATGATAGGTGATATTTTTATCCAATTGGGAGATTGAGATGATCTTTTATAATATTGTTGCTGTGTTTTTTAATTAACCCAGTGGTTCTGGACTTGGGCTGCATGTTGAAATCTCCTGGGGAACTTTCCCAAACACTGAAGTGTGGTCCCAGCCTAGAGGTCCTGCCTGATGTGATAGGTCTCAGTGAAGCCTGGCATTGGCTTGTCAAAGGTCCCCAGCTAGTGCTAATGCTGGGGATGAACAGTACTGGTCTAAACCATGGAAAGCCTGGGATAGTTGGTAGAGTATAGGAAACTTCCTGGAAGCCTATTCCCAACATGCCGACAAATGTAAAGTGTTGTGAGAGCGAAGGCCTGGAGAATCCTGCCGGATGTAGGCTGGAAAGTGTGAGTAGCTCAGGTAAAGGGGGAGGAAGAGAGTATTCCAACAGAGGGAAGAGCAGGCATGGAGGCCTAGTGTCCTAAGGTGAAAGGAAGTGATTGGGGGCCCAGTGAGGGATCATGACACCAGCTTGAGATGATTGGTGGGGGAGCAGAGGCAGATGGTACAAGAGTATGCAGGGATTTGGATCTTTTATATGCTGTAAGTTGGGGCTCATTTTTTAAAATGAACTTGGCATTATTCTCATTAATTCACTTAAAAATAATTCCTTAGAGCCTGGCTGGTGTAGCTCAGTGGATTGAGCGCGGGCTGGGAACCAGAGGATCCCGGTTCGATTCCCAGTCGGGGCACATGCCTGGGTTGCGGGTCAGGTCCCCGGTGAGGGCCATGTGAGAGGCAACCATACATTGCTCTTTCTCCCTCCCTTCTCCTCTCTCTAAAAATAAAATAAAGTATAAATTTAGCTACATGTTCACAGAACTATTAAAAAAATAAAATAAAAATAATTCCTTAGAAAAATAACTATACAAAAAATATGCATTTAACTCAATTCACTTAGCCCTTATAACAACTCAGTGAAATATGTACTTAGTGATTAACCCCATTTTGCAGATGGGAAAAGTGAGGCTCATAGAAGTTGAATAGCTTATCATATAATTGCTGGGTGGTGGAGCTGGGATCTGAGCCAGGCTGACTTGTTTTTGCTCTGGGCTCCGAATGTTTGTAGGGTTGGTGGCATGAGCCTCATCTCAGAACAGGAAACCAGGATGTGAGCTGGGATTTGAATTCAGTTGTGATTTCCTCAAAGTTTACATTATTTCTTCCTTACCAGATTATACAGACTGGGGGAGAAATTAAAATAGTTTGTTAGTTTTCACCATATTAAAAAAGTGCATGTATAAAGATATAAGTCAGTGGGTGAGTTTCATAACTGTACATAAAGAGTGTATATAAAAAGAACAGCTGATGAGGGAGGGAAAAGGGAGAGGAAGATCCTACCTTTTCCATTGACAAAATGTTGGTGACTGTCAGCCCTGCTTTTAGGGCTTAATGCAGGGAGAGGCTTTCAAAGGTAATCTTGCATCATTGCACATAAGCCAGTATGACATGGAATGCAAAGGTGTACTAGCTCTGTATTTGTGACATTTAGGTCCTTGGGTTCTTGCTTACGTTTGTAGGGTTCTCGATCCACATAATTAAATGGACATTATGGAAAATATGTGCCCAGTGACCCAGGATATCCTAAAGTATTGATGCTATCTTTTTGTTAAAAGTTTTCTTACACAAGTGGCCTCTCCCTGCCGTCTGAGTCTTCTTCCCTCTGGATTGAGTGTTAAAATCATATTTGTTGTTACTGAGACAGATCGAATACAGAACTTTTTCTCCTGGACAGCTGCACTTACATGTTTCAAAAAGATTTACAAAAAGTCAGTGGAACAACATGTGTTCAAATACATTGTTTTGATGGCTTGAATGCTGCATTTAAAATTTTCTAGTGGCCACATTACAAAAGCTAAAAAGCAACATAAAATTAATTTTAATAATATACCTTATTTAACTCATTATATCGAAAATATTAGCATGTGAGCATTAATCATGATAAATGGTTAATGTTTTGCATTAATAAAATTAATAAAGTAATTATGTACTGTTTTATTAATAAAATTATTGTCTTTTGCCACACCCAGTCTGAAGCCTGGTTTGTCTTTCACACTCACTTCATGCCTCCTTTCCATTTGCCCCATTTCAAGTGTGTAGTAACCACACATAGCTGGTGGCAACACGTTGGGACAGGTGGGCTCTGGTAGAACAGAACACTTAGATTCTGTGATAAAGGTTCTGATACTACCATTCTTTGTATGCCTCTAATAGATTTGTATCCATATAATGTACTTTCAGAGGATTATAGGCAATGACATGAAGTGTGCTCTGATTTCTAAATTGTCATTGTGATGGAATCACAAACCGCTTTGGGAGTTTTGGGTTTGAACTTAATGTATTGTATTAATAGCTTGGAACGCTTATACAAGGTGTGCCGAGAAATTGGTTTGAAACCTAGAATGTGCATATTTTTCATACCCAACTGATTATTTAAATTTCCCAATGGGAAGTTACTCTCTGACAAATGTCATCGGCAGTCTCTTTTCAGTGGCATTGATAGACATGGAGACTAATTTTGTTTCTCCCAGCCCCTTTGTGGAAGCAATGAAATTCAGTGTCTGGATTTGTATTCCTTTGTGGAAGAGTGCTTGATGTTATAGAAGTAAGTGATTACAAAACTGTCACCTGCCAGGTTGTCCATTTTCTGAGGTGACAGACAGTAGGGGAGGTGGGCATTTCCCCCTCCTTTGTCATTGTGTTACATCTTCATGGTTTCGGGGGATGTGTCGGAGGGGTGGTGGTGGCTGCACTTCCCTGGTGCATTTGTCAGGTCCTTTATACAATGCTTTCGTTAGCTGACATACACAGTGCATTGAGTAAATAATTCTGGACTCATATCTCAAGTGAGGACCAAGTGTGTTCTGGAGGCCTGATGTGCCTGAAGTGGCATTATAGCATTGAGAAGGAAAAAGTGGAGTGTTTGGAAATTCACTAATAGGAATTGGATTTTTGCCTTTTATTGTTTATTATTTTATTGTGCATTTTAAGACTTATATTTAAGGCTGTGGGGATTATCATTCTCTTTGAGTGGCATTATTTAATAAATAGTTAGCATTTTACTGGGAATACAGTTAACAGGTTCTGGCTTGACGGAGCATGAGTGAAGATCTGGGGTATTCCCTAGTATCCCCTCTAGGCTGCTGGGGGCTGCTGCTCACCCTCCCCTATACAGCCACCTCCCAGTGTTGTGTTACTCAGCAAATCTTGTCTTTCAAACTTGAAGTGTAAATCTTAACACATGCTCCCCTTCCCTCCCAATGGAGGCCTAAGCACCCTGTTTAAAGCTTTACTCTCTGGGGTGAAACCCCCTGGTAAAGGTGGCACACCTGCAGCCATTGCTGTGATGGAGCAGCTGAGCGTGAGTGCTGTTGGGAGCAGGTTCTGATGGGCAGAGATGGACACCCACAGACAGATCGTGAAGCTCTTGCTGGGAAGCCTGTTCCTCGCAGAGCACAGTGCACTGTTGGGGCTAATGTTTCACTAGAACATAATGAATGTCAGTTGAAACCTCGGTTATAGCCCTACACCCGTCCCGTCAGTGAGGCCAACAAGCATATTCCTTTCTGATAAAAGAAATGAAATTATCCTGGATGGTAATGTGGGCATTTAAGGAGTAACTGAGAACCCATTACTGAGAAAAAGTCAAATTGTATGTTTTTCTTTATCTTCTTAGTGATTTTTTTATTTTTAATTTTTACACAACAATTTGTATTTTTATTGTGGTTTGGAAAGGCAATTATACTGATTTTGCCTGAAATTTGGACAGATTGGCTCTGGTGAGAAGGAAAACTTTCAGGCTGGGAGGTATGCACTGTGGAACAGTTGTATCACCTGTAGCAGGCAGAGGCAGGGCTGCAGGAGACCTACCATTGCAATCTGGGCAACAGAGTGACTTGAAGTTAGCCTCAGCAATGGGGCAAGGCTAGAAGGAGAGGTGGGTGGGTTCCATGAGGTGGGGCTTGCTGGGAGTACTGAGCCTGGGATCTGAGCTGGTGTGGAAGCCTGTGCACTTGGAGAGGAATGGAGGGGCAGGTGCCTGTGAACATGAAAGAGGACTGCTTCCTTAGAAGAGAAGCTCTTTGAGGCTTCCTGATGTGGTCTTTTCTTTCTCTCCAGTGAATCACGGTCAGCACCAGGAAGTTGGTTCTTTTGGCCATGGAGTAGCTGTTAAATCATGTAGGCAGTTGAAAGGCACGGAGCACGTCTTGGCTTACAGAAGTTAGGAGTGTGGAGGAGCTTAGACGTGGCCAACTTCATCTCTCCCACCCCATCAGCTGTGTGACCAGGGAGGGAGGTGCAGCCTTACTGAGCTTCCCTTTTCTTTCTCTCCAGTGGGTCATGAAGCTTTCTTGAGGGTGGGGGATATGAGGATTAGCACTGAGCATTGGATGTCACAAGGTGCTTAATGCGCACAGGGTGTCAGTAAGTACTGCCTCTGCACTAGCCTTCTTCTTGGGCTGTATCCTCAAGATGTGCAGGGAATATGTGCGTGCTGGTAGAGGATTCTGCCGGCTGGCAGAGATGGGACTGGCAGAAGGACACTTCTTATTTTTCCTCTACAAATGCCTTTGCTCTAAAGTGGACTACAAAGAGACCAAGGGCACATGCCTGGAGTTTGCCTCATGTGTGTGCCTGTGTGGACCTTGACAAAGAAGATCTGTACTGAGAAGTGCTCCTGGTGACTGGGCTCAAGCCTAGCAGCCCTTTCTAAATTGGAGCTTCTCATGCAAATAGCACCTCAGGGAGAAGCCTACACTCAACTGCCTTTCCATACTGTGTTTCTGCCATCTGAGTCAGACCTTAAAAAGGAGTTCCTGGAATCCTATTTCAACCAAGGACTCAGGTTTTTTTCATCCAATCATAGCTGTCTGCTATATTCCTATTAGCATTTCACTGACCAATCACAGTGGCTTCATTTTAACCAGTCACCACAGTGCTTTTTGGGTTAATCATACTGTAAGGATTTAGAGTCATCATTTGCAGGGCAGATGAATTAGGGACCAGGGGTGGGGACTTCCGTCCATATAAATCAGCCCTCTCTGGCTCAGAGAGCATACTTTCCCATTCCACAGAAGAATGAAGACTGAAGACTGTTTCCCTGGCTGTAGCTGAAACACTGAAGCTCTCTCACCGGAGCAGAGCAGATAAACAGATTGGAGCAGGAGAAGAGCAGAGCAAGCTGCTTCAGGACAAGAGTGGGGCAGACAAGATAGGAGCATATAGAGCAGAGCAGAGCTGTCTATCCAGAGAGGGGGATTGCCCCAGGGCCACATCATAGCCATTCTGTGCTGCTTCATAATTGAGCTGCAACACTATTGAGCTCTTTACACTGAATAAAGTTTTCTTCATTGTACCCAAAGTAGGGATTCCTGCTGATGTTGAATTGATGCTGTTACAGAACAGACTGGGGGTGGGGGGCAGTGAATGATATACTATTACCAAAAGGACCCCCCTTTGTGCTCCAGGGGTCCTCACCCCGTACTAGGTTCATTTTGCCCGCCGCCAAAGGATAGATATCTCTCAAAACCAGAGACTGGTGAAAAGGAAAGGAATTATTTATTTACAAGTTATACAGGCTTGGAACAATGATTTAAGGTTTCCTTTAAAATACTAAAGTTCTATAGAATACCCACAAACACACACAGTCCTTCCTTCCCCCCTGCCCAGTCCAGGGTACCGTATCTCAGGAAAAGAAGTAGAAGTCTGTGATTCAGGCAGCCCCTCGGTTCTGACACCATCCACTGTGTCGCCACCACGATCTCCAGTTAATCCAAGACCACATGGTACCTTCTCATGGCCCACCAGCAAGAGTTCTTTCACCCCTTTTCTTCCAGGCAAAGTCTCTCCTGTGTCCTAAGCCACATGGCAAAAAGGAGCACCCTAAAGCCGTGGGGTCCTCTTTTCTTGCTCAGGCCGAGGGGTCCTGTGTCGGTATGGTTGCCACGCCTGGGTTTAAATCCCTGCGCCAATCTTCCTCTGCAGCCCTATTTCCGACTCCTCCTACAATCAGCTGCACCTATCAGCATTCCCGTATTCTTCCAGCTTTACTGGGCTGCCGTGTTAACTGTGGGAAGGTGTGGCCCCATGGCTTGGAGCCAATCATCTCCAAGCTCTCACACAGGCAGTTGTAAGCAGGGGGAGTTGCCTCCCAGTTACATCTTGGGTGGAAGTCACTTCCATCCCCCTGGCTCAAAGCGGCCACAGCTATTTAGCATATCTATAAAACCAGTTAAAGGTTATAGATATGTTAAATGACCATGCCAGAGGTTAGCTGTAAAGCTGCTGCTATACAAAACAGCTCTGCATGGTCCTGCTCCAGGAGTCCCATCCACCCCAGCTCAGACCTGTGGGGGTGAGGACCTCCTATATATTTTTCTAATATTTCTTGGACACCTTGAGTTCTGGACCCCATTACAAATCCCTATTTACCCCCCGCCCCCTTAGCTGTACCCTGTTATAATGCCAGTGACCATTGGTTGACACTGGGACACACACCATTTCAGCCTGGCTGTTAAAATCTCAGGTGCTGGCATAAAAAAAACTGCAGGAAGTTACTCTGATAACTTACAAGCATTCCCAAAGGTAGGCCATTCTCACTTCCCCTCCTGATGACTCTCTTAGCCTTTAACTTGAGAGGACTGGTTAGTACCTTAACCAGGTCCTTCTTAATTTTGGTGCCCATGGACTGCAAACTACACTAGGAAAAACATCCTCTTCATTTTGCTTGGTTGTGGGAGCTTCTTATCTGCCATCTTTTAAGATGGTTAAAGTTGTCACCTGTCTTAGAGATTTACAGATTCTCTTCATCTGAGAGGCTCTTTGGTTTGGAGAGGAAAAAGCCCAGGAAATTTATAGTGACAGTGAGCCAGGGCTTGATGCACAGGTTCTGCCAAATAGCAGGCTGAAGCAGAATACACTGTAGTGGCGACCTTTCTTCCCCTTGGCAGCCTGGGCACATCCTGAGGGCCACAGAGGCTGAAGGCCCTTCTCCCCTGGAAGAATGGGCCGCTGTGGCTCCAGTGGAGTTACTGTTGGTGTGTGATGTGCTGACTGTTAGGGTGTCATCTTTGGTTTCTTCTCTAATGAAACAGGTGATTACAGTCTTGGGAGAAAAGAAGTTGCAAGTGGATTTTTGAAGGCCATTGGAAGGCAGACAAGGGCCCTTCCTAGATTTACAAAGAACATGTTCTGAAGTTTGGAAGTTTTGTGGCTCCATAGCTGGTAACTGATATCATAGTTCTGTCAGTTACACGGTCAGCAGTTCAGTGTAAGAATGAAACATCTTAGTAAATGCCCTGCTTTTTTCCTAAAAAATGTGTTTTCTGTGATCTCTCTGGTCTGTTACCAACTATTTGTGGTTGGACCAAGTATGAATGGAAAAAAGCACTTAGAGTTTGATAGATGGGCCAGGACTGATTTCAGTTTCATAATCTGGCCATGTTACTTCTCATTGTTTTTTCCTTTCCCCGGAACTCTCCCTGGGCCTTTAATTTGTTCAAAACAGTTTGAGATTCTACATGATCCTTGTGTTTAATATATTTGCCTCCAAGGTGAATGCCACTGACTGTGAGTGGATGAGGGGCTTTCTCTTCTCCCGTTGGTGTTAAATCCTCAAGGAATTCTTGGTCTAGGATAACTTTTATGTGCCCCTCCCCTACCTTTATTTTTTTCTGTGACCTCTGTGGCAAAACCTGCCTCTTTCCCAATTTTCTGCTAGTATTCACTCTTCTGCCTACCCAGCTTCCTTTTCCAGTACCTTCCTCGGCAGTGGGATGCTGGTAAAGTTTTAAAATCCGAATCTCTGTTAGGGGGTCGGGAGATCACTGATTTGTAGCATTTGTCAATTTTCAAGGTATAAACAGTCTCACCACAATTAATTTCAAGCTGCTAATGTGATGTCCACTGGTTTGTAAGACCTCAGAAAATATAACAACCAGCCCTGGAGCTGGCAGAAGCTGGCTCCAGCACTCTGCTATGCTAGGACAAAGATTTCTTTCTTTTTTTTTCTTCTTCCTTTTCTAAGCAATGCTCTAAGCTACTTTAAGTTTCAAAGGGGTGGACTGATGATGATCACTATACCACACTGGACCACCGCAAACATGAAAACAGTAAGCAATGTGGAGGCTGTAATTGTTTTTATTTCAAAGTTTCTTAATCAGATCTTTACTAGAATATAAATGAAGATGGCCAGTTTCCTCTGGGGTCATTTTCTGTTTCTGTTGGCAATGGGCCTGGACAGAACTTTGTGTTTCCCGTCTCGGGCTGAGTTCTCCTGGAACCCTCAGAGCACCTCACTGCTACTGCTAGAAGGAAAATGAGGCTCAGGTAAAGGGGCCTAGGAAACAGCCTTAAAACAGGCTGTTGGCCAGCTCTAGTGCCCCTACTCTTCACTTAGTATCTAAGGCTGTTTTCCTGTTACAGTGAGCCGCAGAGGTGACGGAGACATGGGATAGAAAATGTTGCTGACCTGCCTTAAAACAGCCAGTCTGCAGACTGGGCTGAAAAAATCACATGTAGTGCTGTCTGGCAGGTCTCCTCAGCCCCAGTGACACTGCTAGGGAGGAGTCTTTTCACTTTCCGAACTCCCCCTCACTTCTTGCTTGGGTGCACAAGAATTCTCACTTGGCATGAATGAGAGAGAGACGTCTATTTTAGCACCTTTCTGTGTACCTGTGACTCAGTGTAGGCATTCAGTGTTTTCACGTGTCCCCTTGCCTGGGCACTTGTGCCATGTTGTTTGAGAAATGGACAGTGACTAATTTTATGTTTTAGGTGTCTGACTTTAGCTCTGTCATCCTTTTCTCTTCTTTCATTATTTGGTTATTTAGTTCCCTTCCCCTGTTTCCTACTCATTCTGTAGACAGATACGCTTGCGAGCTTCATAGGCAAGCTTGAGGGCCTTTCAGAGCAAAGACTGGGCACAAAGAAGTGGTATAAACATCTGTATATGCTTGTCTCTGTCCTAAGTTCGAATGTTAAAGGAAAATACACCCTTTCTCCTATTATATTGAGTTCATTTATAGTGTTAAATTTTTCCTACTGAGATATCATCACCGTATCTGAGTCCTAGCAGAGTCAGTAAGAAAAGATTATTCAGGAAAAAAATTATTCAAAGTAATTATTTTTTTGGGGGGGGTTTCAGTGGGGAGAGTGGAGGGGAAAAGTCCTAAGCAGACAGAATTTGGGGAACAAGAAATCAAGAAAAAAAACTTTTAATTATTCCTCAAAGCAGTATGGAATATCTTTTTTCCCCATCTTATTGCCAATTGCTATGAATTCTGCCATGATATGAGGCTATAATTTTAGTATTTAACTGTATATTAAAACTGTAAGTACGAAACTGTACTTCATTGTAAAGTAAAACTCTGTCCTTTAATATGTGATTTTAAAAATACTTTTTAAGCTATTAATTATGCTTAGGGATTTTGCTTAAGAGAAAATAACACCACTGTGTTTATACATTCAAAATGTATATAAATTTACTGCCTTATAAAATCCTCATTCTCTCATTCCAGCCTTCAGTGAGCTGAAAACATGGGCGGTGACTGAGTACAGTACCTGCTCCCATGGGCATTCCACGGCCAGTGATACCTACGGTTGAATTCATAATGGAAATGTCTCAGTAGTAGTTCTGAGTATTCCTTTTTGATATGGTTTCTAGCAAATAAGATTTTATTATCCCACTTTTCTGGAACCAGTGTGGCCTTCAAAAAAAGGGAGAAGTGTCATTTTAGTCTAAAACATGGCTGCCAGTTTATTTAGACACTTAAGGGAAATCACAGGAGCAGAAGTGGTACAGCCATTAAAACAAGATGGCTTAACAGCATTTGCAGCCCATCACAACTTGAATTATTGGCCATCTCTAATCTTGGCCCATATTTGATTAAATAATATTGTGGAAACCAGATGACTTATAGCCTGCTGGGAAGTGATCAGTGGGTAGAAGGTCCCCATCTTACCCATTCTTCCTGCCGTTACACTCTGGACTTCCCCATGGACTGTCACTGGACATCTGTGTTGCTCTGTGTCTGTACTCTTCGCTTGACAGGATAGGAGCTTTCGCTTCATTCATTCTTATATTTGCCACAGAAACCGTTCTCAAATGGATGAGTATATAATGCAAAGTGATCCCTCTAAAATGTGACTTTGGAGAGAAGCCTTTTGTGTTACCAAGCAAGGGCTCATTCCTTGAAGCAGAAATACTATGACACCAGTTTCTGAGAAAAGAATATATTTGTGAGGTTGACTGGCAAGGAGACAGGGAGCAGAGCTCAGGTCTATCTCCCCAATTGGGTTTGGTTCCAATTCAGAGCCTTTCTGGAGGAATTGAAGTTTCATGTAAGGAGTTGAGGGGAACAGGCTGGCAATATGGAAACACTGGTGGGGGCAGGTTCTATTTGGAGAGCTTTGGAACTTGGCTGTTTTTGGTAAGGTGTGTGTGGTCAGGGGCTGCAGCACTGGATCTTTGTGGACAATGTACCCTTTTCTTCTGGAAGAGTTCTGGTGTTCAAGTTCTGGTCCCGTCCTGGGCCTTTGGTTCTGTTGAGTGGGGTGAGGCAAGAAACTTTGGTTCCAGGTGCCATTGGAGGTCGAAACTCTCTCTCTCCTTTGCACGGGCTTTGGCTGCATGACTTGCAGTTTTGTTCTCTTGTCTCTGAAAAACAACTCAGTATCTTGTCAGATATAGGATAGGACCATTTGAGCTGGTTCTGCAGTTATATCTGTGAGACTTTTATATCTGTGTGGTTGCATTTTTTTCAATTTTATCTCTAGATCTTCACTAATTTAGTGTTTCAAATATTAAAGTTTAGTGATCCTCTCTCCTACTCTTTTTTTTAATCTCAAATTGTTAATTTGGCCCTGTCTTAGCCTGTTTTGTTCTTTTTTTCTTTCTTCTATTTCTCCTCCATATTGCTCTTTAATTCTTCTTTCTAATCCTTTTTTTCTTTTTTCTTTTGTCTCAAATTTTAATTTTTTTCCCAGTCTTAGCCTGGTTTTTGTTCCTCACTCTTAGTATTCCCTCTCCTGCTATCATTTCAAAATCACTTGCCATTCCTCTATAAATTGTTCAAACTTTTCTTTGTCTCTTTTTTTCCTCTTATTCCAATATAACCTATATTAATTTTAACTTGTTTGTTGTTGATAGTGCTGTGGTAGATCTTTTCTATCCAATTTGGCTCTTATATTTTTATTATTTATTTACTCTTTTTCCTTTTTCTTTCTATCTATTTTATTTTATTTTAATTCCTGTTTAAACCTAATACTATATGCTTCCCTTCCCATATTCCATTCTACATTCTTCATTCCCTTTTTTATTCATGATGTAAATTTTACTTTCTCTCTTGCCATTGTTCTGACTCCCAACTCTAATTGATGCTCCTCCTTCTACCCTCTCAAAATAATTTTTCTTTCGGTAGGTCATCTCATATCTGCTCTCCTTCCTTTTAATAATCTTAATCTATTATCACCTTTATTAATACTGGTTCATTTGCTGTTGATATTGGAATTGTGGGGTGGAGTTATTTTTGCAGGTGTATGTGTGTGTCCTGGGCTTTTGGTTTTGTTCTGACAGCACCTGCACAATGGCATACAAGATGTGGTGGGTGGAGTGACTGACCCTCAGTCAACCGCGTGGAGGGAAGGACCCACCAAAGAAAGACCCAACAACAATAAAAAACAAGTTACATCAAGAGAACCAATGTAAATGGCATAAAGGGCATCCCAAGAGCATCAAGTTCAAGAGATCAAGGAGACTGCACCACTGAATCTCACAGGCCTCCTACCATAGAAGTGCATACCACAAACTCAGAGAGTCAAAACAGACCATTTTAAAAAGCAGAAGCAAGCAATTAAGAGTCACACCAAAAATGGGAAGAGAAAGAAACAACCCCCAATTGAAAGCAAAGGGGGAATCCTTTTGTTTTCAGGCAAAGAAATAGGGGCAAGTCAACTATCAGATATTGAGTTCAAAACAATGGTTATAATGAAACTCAATGAGCTCACTGAGAACTACCAAAAACTACAGGGAAACTACAAGGAACTTATTGTAAACTATATCAGCATGAAAAAGGACATAGAAACAATCAACAAGGGCCAAGAGAAAATGAAGAATACAATTTCTAAATTGAAGGACACAGTAGAAAGAATCAAAAGCAGGCTAGATGAAGCAGAGGATCAAATCAGTGAGCTGGAGGACAAAGTAGAAAAAAACTACCAGAAAGAGCAAGAAAAGGAAAAAAGACTCAGAAAGAATGACGAGGAGTTAAGGGAAGTGTGTGAAATGTAATAATATTTGTATAATAGGGATACCAGAAGGAGAAGAAGAGGAGCAAGGAATAGAAAACCTGAATGAAAAAGTAATGATGGAAAACTTCCCTAATCTGACGAGAGAAAAATTCATACAAGTCCAGAAAGCACAGAGGTTCCCAATCAAGAGGAATCCAAAGAGGATCACTCCAAGACACATCATAATTAACATGGCAAAATTCAAAGACAAAGAATCTTAAAGACAGCAAAGGAGAAACAGGAAGTAACATACAAAGGAGCCCCAATGAGGCTAGCAGCTGACTTTAAATGGAAATGCTCCAAACCAGAAGGGAATGGCAAGGAATATTCCAAGTAATGAAAAGCAAAGGCCTGCAACCAAGACTACTCTACTCAGCAAGGCTCTCAATTAAAATGAAAGGCTAAGTAAGGAGTTTCCCAGTCAAAAGAAGTCTAAAAGAATACACCTCCACCAAACCAGCACTGCAAGATAAATTAAAGGAACTGCTTTCAGAAAGAAGAAGAAGAAGAAGAGGAAGAGGAAGAGGAAGAGGAAGAGGAGGAAGAAGAGGAAGAAGAGGAAGAAGAAGAGTGAGAGAGAGAGAGGAACTCAGGTATAAAGGGAATAAAATGGCAATGAATAAATACCTATCAATAATAACCTTAAATATAAAGAGATTGAATGCTCTAATCAAAAGACAAGGGTAACTGAATGCATAAGAAAACATGACCCACACATACACTGCCTACAGGAAACCCACCTCAGAACAAAAGACCTATACAGACTGAAAGTGAAGGGTTGGCAAAAAAATATTTCATGCAAATGGACAGGAAAAAAAAAGCCGAGGTAGCAATACTTATGGCACACAAGACAGACTTCAGAACAAAGGCCATAAAAAGAGACACAGAAGAACACTTCATAACATTCAAAGCGAGAATCCATCAAGAAGACATAAACATTGTAAACATATATGCACCCAACATAGGAGCACCCAAATATATAGGGAAAATCTTGGAAGACTTCAAGAAAATATAGACAGGAACACAATTATAGTAGGGGATTTTAACACCCCACTGTCAACAGTGGATAGATCTGCCAAACAAAATGTCAACAAGGACATTTTGAAACTGAATGGCGTATTAAATGGATTTAAGTGATATAGATACAACCTTTCATCCAAAAGAAACAAAATACATATAGAACATTGTTAAAGATAGACCACATGATAGGACACAAAATAAGCCTCAACATACTCAAAAAAATTGAAATTACATCAACCATTTTCTCAGAACACAATGGCTTGAAACTAGAAACCAAGCCTGAGAAAAAATTTAAAAATATTCAAACTCATGGGCACAAAATAGTATGCTATTAAACAATGAATGGGTTCCTAATGAAATCAAGGAAGAAATTAAACAGTGTCTGGAAACAAATGAAAGCAAACACACAACAGTCCAAAAGCTGTGGGAAACAGTGAAGGCAGTCCTGAGAGGGAAGTTCATAGCAATATAGGCCTACCTAAAAAGCATAGAAACATTTCAAATAAACAACTTAAAATTACATCTACAGGAACTGGAAAAACACCAACAATGCCAAGAGAGAGTAAAAGGAAGGAAATAACCAAGATCAGAGCAGAATTAAATGATGTGGAGACTAAAAGAATAATTCTAAGGATTGATTAATCCAGGAGGTGGTTCTTTGCAAAGATAAACTAAATCGACAAGCCTTTAACCAGATTGATGAAGAAAAAAAGGGAGAGGACCCAAATAAATAAATTCAGAAATGAAAGAGGAGAAATTACAACTGACACCACAGAAATACAAAGGATTGTAAGAAATTACTACAAAGAACTATGTGCCAAGAAACTTGAAAACCTGGGTGAAATGGACAAATTTCTAGAAAACTATAATCTTCTAAAACTGAATCAAGGAGAAGCAGAAAGCCTAAAAAGAACAATAATAGCTGGTTAGATTGAAGCAGTAATAAAAAAACTCCTGGCACACAAAAGCCCTGGGCCAGACAGTTTCACAGGAGAATTTTACAAAACATTTCAGGAAGAGCTAACCCTCATCCTTCTCAGACTATTGCAAAAAATCCAAAAAGAAGGAAGACTCTCAAACTTTTTAAGAGGCCAGCATCATCCTAATCCCCAAACTAGACAAAGACAAAGAAAGAAAACTACAGGCCATCATCGTTGATGAACATACATACTAAAATCCTCAACAAAAACAGACACTTCTCCAAGGAAGATATTCAGATGTTCCACAGATATATGAAAGTATGCTCAGCATCACTAGCCATCAGAGAGATGCAAATTAAAACCACAATGAGATACCACTTCACCGGTCAGAATGGCCATCATAAACAAATCACCAAACAACAAGTGTTGGAGAGGATGTAGAGAAAAGGGAACCCTAGTGCACTGTTGGTGGGAATGCAGTCTGGTGCAGCCACTGTGGAAAACAGTATGGAATTTCCTCAAAAAACTAAAAATAGAACTGCCCTTTGACCCAGCAGTTCCACTGCTGGGATTATACCCTAAGAACCCTGAAACTCTATTTCAAAATAACCTATGCACTCCAATATTCATAGCAGCATAATTTTCAATAGCCAAGTGCTGGAAGCAACCTATGTGTCCATCAGTAAATGATTGGATCCAGAAACTGTGGTACATTTACATAATGTGATACTATGCAGCAGAAAGAAAGGAGCTTCTACCCTTCGCAAACAGCATGAATAGAACTGGAGAGCATTATGCTAAGTGAAGTAATTGAGGAGGTGAAAGAGAAATACCATGTGATCTCACCTGTTAGTGGAACGTAATCAACAAAACAAACAAGCAAGCAAAATATAACCAGAGACAGTGAAATAAGGAACAAACTGACAGTAATCAGAGGGAAGGGCGGAGAAGTATAATGGGGGAAAGAAAGAAAAGGGTCATCAGGGAACATGTATAAAGAACCCATGGACAAAGCCAAAGTAGGGACGGACTGAGGGTCGGTGATGTGGGGAAATTGGTGGTGGGAAAATGCAGATAATTGTACCTGAACAACATAAAAAAAGAAAAAGAAGCCCGAAGAAACAAACAAGAAAAAAAGCAGACATTGTAGATTTTATTCATACGTACAAACTAGAGTTACAATGGAATTCTAAAAAATTACTGAAAAACTTTAGTGTTATAGCCCTGATTTAAAAGCACTGATTAAAAGTCATTTTAATAGGGAAAAAAAGAATAAATACACATTTTTTGGTAAATAAATTCCATTTTGGACACTTTCTCATATAATTTATTAATAAGCCCGTAAAAGCAGTGCAAGTCCTGGCTACCTGGGTGGGTATCCACATGATTTTGTGGACCCTGAGAAAGATACCTACCAGGAAGGGCTCTTGGTGGCTAACTGGGCCCAAATATTAAAAAAATACTCCCCTCAAACACACACACACACACACACACACACACACACACACGCACGCATGCACGCGCGCGCGCGAACAGAGCCTACTATCCATTTCTCCACAGGAGCTTGTCATGCAAACAGCGTTTCAAGGAGAAGCCTGCACTGGACTACCTGCCTCTGCACTGAACTGCCTGCCTGCACAGTGTTCCTGGCGTCTGATCCAGCCCTTATGAAGAAGTTCCTGGAATCCTGTTTTAACCAATAAGACTGAGGCTTTCCCCACCCGATTGGTGCTACACAGCTATATCCCTATCATCATCTGTACCAGCCAATTAGGACAGGTCCATTCTGAACAATCAAGACGGTGTCTTTTAGACCAATCCAACTATGATGATTTGGAGTCCTAGTTTCGATGAGGGCAGACCGAGCAGGGACTTCTTGTATATATATGTCAGCTCCCCTCTGGCTCTGGGCATGCACTTTCCCTTTCCATTGAAGACTGTGTTTCCTTGGCTGGAGCTGAAACACCAAAATTATCTTCGCCAGAGCAGATTGGCACAGAACAGAGGAGACCAACGAATTGCAAACCAGCCATGTTCAGAGAAGAGCTATTAAGCTAGAGAAGAGTCTGGCCCAGGGCTGCCTCAGAGCTGTGCTGTATCACAATTAATCTGTTTAGGACTGAATAAAGTTTCCTTCTTCACTGAACCTCAAATTGGGGATTCCTGTTGGTGTTGAATTGATGCCAAAGACCAATTTTCACATGAAATTCTTTTAGGTAAGAGTTGATTATAGATCCTTATGAAGGTATGTTTAATTTTTATTTTATTTTATTTTTTTTATTTTAAAGATTTTATTTTATTTTATTTTCAGAGAGAGGAGAAGGGAGGGAGAAAGAGCAATGTATGGTTGCCTCTCACATGGCCCTCATGGGGACCTGGCCCGCAACCCAGGCATGTGCCCCAACTGGGAATCGAACTGGGACCCTCTGGTTCCCAGCCCGCGCTCAATCCACCGAGCTACACCAGCCGGGCTAGTTTTTATATTTCAGTAAAGATGGATGTCTGTACTCTCCAACCATGGTCTGGCAGCTGCTCAAACTGAAACCAGTCAGTTCAGGAGTGAATCTTCTTTTTTTTTTTTCTTTTTCTTTTGACACCCTTCACTTTGTCTGTGTGTGTGTGTAAGATTGTCCATATAATCATATGGTATTTGCCTTTAACTCATTTCACTTAGCGCAGTGTTCTAAAGATCCATCCATGCTATTACAAATGACAAACTTTCATTCTTTTTTATGGCTGAATAATATTCCAGTGTATGTATGCACCACAGCTTCTATATCCATCCGTCTGTTGATAGACAGTTAGATGGTTTATATATCTTGGCTGTTGTGTATAATGGTTCAATTAGCATAGGGGAATGGACATTTTTTTGAGTTAGTGTTTTCATCTTTTGTTTGACAGCTACCCAGAAATAGAATTGCCGGGTCATATGGTAGTTCTGTTTTTAATTTTTTGAAGAACATCCATACTGTTTCCATACTGGCTGCCACAGTTTACATTCCCACCAACAATGCATATGCGGGTTCCCTTTTCCCCACGTTTGCCACCACTTCTCTTTTTGAGGATAGTCATTCTAACCAGTGTGAGGTGATATTTCATTATGGATTTGATTTGCATTTCTCTGATTGTTAGTGATGTTGAGCACCTTCTCATGTACCTGTTGGCTTGTATGTCTTCTTTGGAAAAGTGTCTATTCAGATCCTCTGCCCTTTTAAACATCAGATTGTTTTATTTTGATGTTGAGTATGTCCTTTATATATTTTAGATATTAATTCCTTATCAGATTTATGGTTCACAAATATTTTCTCCTATTCAGCATGTTGTCTTTTTATTTTGGTGATGGTTTCCTTTGCTGTGCAGCGAAATCCCCTTCTTTTTGCCTGCTGTGATGTCTTTTGGGACTGACTTCATAAGGGCCCATCAGCACTATAAGACTTTCTGATAGCCTGCTTCATAATAGAAATTAGGCCTGAAAAGGGCATCTCTGTCTTCCCAGTGTTAAGACCCACAGTGGTAATGAGATTTGCTAACAAATGATGCTGCCACACCCTGGTGGGCCCTCACCTGTGTATCTCCAGAGCTCCTTACCAACCCCAAGCTTCATCACGTCTCTGAGGGGTCCATAGGGATTGAGCACCTGGAAGGAAGGCAGCCCATGGGGTCGTATAAGGGGACTTTCTCTGAGTCACTGAGGATTGCTTCCTCAGCAGCCTGTGACCAAGGAACCTGTATTGAGAAGCCTTCAAAGTAGTCAGTCTTTTCCATGAAGCACTGTTGCTGGGATCTCTGCAAATGTACTATCTAATGATGCCAAGTTGAAACTTTTTTTGTGTGGTAAGAAAATCAGCTGTGGGACTACTCTGGTCTGTGTACAAGAATTTAACATCATTTAGGATGTATTTGTACTTATGGAAAGGTAGGCATGTTTTTTGTTTTTCTTGCTAAGTTTCATAGTGCCTTCTATTGGTGTGAAATTAATTTATGAGCCTATCTAAATTTCACGAAGGGTTCCCTTGCTCTGTGAAGATGATGATACAGATAATGATGGTGATGATGGTAAAGATCAACACAACCCAGTTCCCCGAAGTGGAGAAGGGCTGTTAGACACGGGAAAGGAAGCTGCAGGGGTTTCCTGTCCACTCTGCGCTAAACTTGCTCATTAGTCCCATTTTCTCTTCTGCTTCCTCTAAGTCTAGCGTGCAGACTAAAGACATAAAATTACTTGTGCTGAACAAACTAACCTACCTTTAGCAAGTGGGATTGCTCTCTGTAAGTATAATAGAAATAGGAAAGTCTGAACATAGCAGGTATTTCATTGTTTCTGTGACTTTTTACTTAAGTGGCAAAGGTATGTGATTTATTTTTAACTTAGAGACCTTAATGTATTAACAGATACATACTATTTCCTTGACAGTATTGAACTTATACCTTTATTTTCATATGCCCATGCTGCTGCAGTTTTATTGAACATGGCATTTTCACAGAAATTACAGTTCACATGTTTTTACTTTAAACTAATAGGCTGCCAGCTATTTCTTCAGCAAAATAGGTTGAATCCAAAACAACAAAGAACTGTAATTTGGAACGTGGTCTAATGGAGAACCACACATAAGTCCAGAGAACAAAGGAGAGGAACATTCTTTTACCAAGGAAAAGGGAGTTTAGAGACGCTGTTATAAAGAGTTCACTGGAAGGAGATGGAGAATTGGAAGTGTAGTGGCTTCTCGTAGGCTGAGTTGTAACAGTTTTTCCTTGTCTGAGTCTTTGCCAGGCAAGGAGAACATGCTCCTCTTTCCTGCTGCGGTAGTAGTGTAGGAAAACAGCCTCCTGTTGGAGATGAAAGCATGTCTCTTCCTGTTTGGGGTAATTGACAGTGAGGGGTAGGGCATGAGATCTCTCCTTCCAGGACTTCCCAACTCCAGTTTAAATGTGGGTTGTGTTTATTAGTCTTAACATGTGTTTTTTAAAAGTTTCTTTAGGATATAAGGAGTTCTTTAGTGTGGTCCAAGGATGGCAATGGGGAAAAGCAAACAGGACTCAATTCAGAATACCTGGATTCTAGGACAGGGTTTTGCCATTAACAAGTGTTGTAATTTTACACACACCTGTTATGATGGTTGGCTCTTATTTCGTTTTCTGCAGATGAGTGGGGTGATATTTTCTGAGGACTGGTTTGGCTTCAAACCTGAGGTAATTCAGTAAACAAATATTTGCGAGCACTAACTATATGTCAGGCACTGGGATGAAAGAAGTGAAGAAGCCCAATCTACTGCCCTCAGGAAGTTCACATTCAGTTCTTGACCTTGGCAAACTACTTGGGTCTCCTGTCTCAGTTCAGAAAGGAGCCATTCTCTTGTCAGACAGCAGCCCCTGCCTGCTGTAACCTACACTGGGCTTAAGACTTAGAATCACCCAGCTAAACAGATGTGCTTCATGTGATCACTAAGCCTGGATTCAATGCCATGGGGAAAGTTCAACAACCTTCCTCAATTCATTGAAGTCACACTTTTGCATAGCCTACTTCCTCTTTAACTTATCTTTTCCTAATTTACAGAGTTTAAATAGCTCATCAGATTTTTGTTGGTTGCATATTTTTGTGGTTGAATGCTCTTTTATCTCCTTGCTCTACTTATGTCTTGTCTATTGTCTGTGAAGAATTCAGAGTTTTTGTCATTCTTAAACATAATGATGCAGTTTGCTGTTAAGGTACTCTGTGTGTGCAGAGGAAATTAGAAGTGTATTGATTTGAAATACTCTTCCCTACCAATTGATTTTCCGATGCTCCATGCTGTTGCTTCTTTTTGTGTGTGTTTCTGATAAGGACACTTGGTGCCTGGGCTCACAGGCACTGTTAGGACTCGTGCCCATGGTCAGTAGTGAAGTGCATCATAACACAGAACAGAGGGTGTTATTTTTTTTCTCGCCATCTATTATCTGTACAGAACTACACGGGAAGCATTTCCTGTGGGGAAATAACACTCAGGGCTCTCAGGCTTGTTTATCTGGGCCTGTGGGGGTTTGGTCCTGGTGATGCCTTCCAGATGTTCTGTCCTCAGAGTACCCATCCAAGCTCAGACCCCTGCTTTCCAGATGGCCCTTCGGGGCATGTGGGGTCCAAACACACTCCGTATTGGGAGGAAAAGAGTGGATTGCTTGCTCTGAGCAGACATCTCTATCACAGAATGAAGACATTTTATTCTTTTATAAGGATTTATTTGTGAAAACCTTATTTTTATTTCCATAAAATACATGAGCATGTATAGAACTGAATCATAAGTCCTTCCTTTGTGGGTTGTGGTAAAACTGTGCCTTTCCAGCATGATTTTGAGCTGAGTTGTCTTGTTTCCCAGTTAAAGGTAACATCCCAGACTGTGTGCTTCCTTACAGCTTGTCTGGTTGCATGATTTGGAGCAAGAGGAAAACTCGATATGCATGGCATTTCCAATGGAGAGTGTTTCTCTCCACCAGCCATCTGGAATATGCTGTTGAGTCAGCTGGCAGTTAATGACAAGAGGCAGTATTCTCAGGCATCTGAGTTTCTTGAGCACATCTGCTGATGCATTTAGTCACCAAATATCTTGTCTGCAGGAAAGGCCACTCATGCCACTGTCCTCAGTGCTGGGCATGGGTGTTCCTAAAAAATACCTCTCAAACATCCCTGTGATTCAAATAAGCAAAGCCGTGCATCCAGTGCCCTTTTTATTATGCACATATCTTAACTGTCCGTCCTTTTTTTCCCGTTTGTGGTGGTCTTCCTTTTGCTGTGGCTGTGTGTGTAACTTAAAACATTAAAAAGTATTTATTGCAAATCACACGTTTATCTTCCTTGGTGAATGGAATATCTGAAAAATACCTTGACTTGTATAATTTCCCCTTCCCCATGTAGACCTTGAGAAAGAAGATACTTACTGAGGAGGGCTCTCAGTGGATTTCTTAACGTGGCTCAAATATAAAAAACAGCTGTGACAGCTATTTCTGCATAGGAGTCACTCATGCAAACTACACTTCAGGAAGAAGCCTGCACTGAACTGCCTATATGCACAGTGCTCCTGCCATCTGAGCCAGCCCTTATAAAAGTGTTCCTGGAATAGTATTTCAACCAATAAGCTTTCCTCATCCAATCAGAGCTGTGCATCTATATCCCCCATCAACATTTTTACTGACCAATCAGAGTGGCTCCATTCTGACCAATCAGGAGAGTGCTTTTTGGACCAGTCAAACTAAGGATTTGGAGTTCTCATTTGCATGAAGACATACCAATCAGGGACCAGCAGTGGTGACTTCTGTCTATATAAGTCAACTTCCTTCTGGCTTGAAGAGCACATTTTCTCTTTCCACCAAAGATTTAAGACTATGTTTTCTCTAGCTGAAACTGAAACAAAGAAGATGAAACACCAAAGATAACTCGTCTGACCAGAGCAGATAAGAGCAGGCACAGTAGACTGGACTGGACCAGAGAAGAGCAGAGCTGTCTAGCTGGAGAGGGGCCTGGCTCTAGGAACTCATAGTCCCTCATAGCTTTGCTCTTCTCACAGCTGTGCTATATCACAGTTGAGCTGTGTGCACTGAATAAAGTTTTCTTCTTCACTGCACCCCCAAATTGGAGATTCTTGTTGGTGTTAAATTGACACCAATACCATCATTTGACACTCCTGTCTTAGCAGTCTTATTCTAAATAGAGTGATCTCCATGGGTCTGCCTGACTGCCTGCGTTACTAGAGCCTTTGGATAGGGAAACAGTTGTTTGGAGTCTGGGGTGGCCTTCTGTGCAAGAGCTCTTCCTTGTTCTCTCTATTACTTGAAATGATGAGGCATATCTACCCAGGTATTAATAATCTTGCTGTGGTGCTGGACCACACATGGATTGTAGAAGTGCTCTTCTTAGTTTCCTAGATCCAGCACTCAACCTCTGCTGGTGTATATTATGTAAGAGTACGGCCTTGGTGGAGGCTAGTATTTCTTTTACAAAAAAGAATATGCAAGTTCAAAGTCATTGCTTGGCTGTGGCTATAATTGTGGCAACTGTGCTTGTCGTATATAATGTTGTGTATCTTTACATAGATGTTGGCAAGACTTCTGAAAAATGTCATTGTTGCTGGTGGTGGGACTTTAGTTGGAAATTATGTAGTAGAGGTTCCTGGGGTTATGAGGTGAGAGGTTACCCCCTTTGGGCCACCCTAAATACAGTCAGGGTTCCACGACATAGAAAGTGTCCTTTGATAGATGATTGGATAAAGAAGATGAGGTTAATATATATACAAAGGAATGGTACTCAGCCATAGAAAAGATTAAATACTGCCGTTTGTGACAATGTGGATGGATCTTGAGAATATCATGCTAAGTGAACAAAATAAATCAGACAAAAAAAGTCAAGAACCATATGATTTCACTCATGTGAGATATAAAACTGAAAGTAACAAATGGATAAACAAGACAAACAAAAACTCATAGTCACAGACAACGGTATGGTGGTTACCAGACGGAAGGGAGTGGGGGATAGTAAAGGACAAAGGGGGTCAAATATATGATGATGGGAGATCTGCTTTTGGGTGGTGGACACACACTGCAATATACAGATGATATATCATAGAAATATACACTTGAAACCTATGATTTTTATTAAATAATGTCACCTCATTAAATTTAATTTTAAAATGTGGTCTAAAAATACAATCAGGGCACTTCTACACAATTAAGAACATTAGGAGGGGAATAATGGGGAAAAGAAGGGGAAGGGTCAAGTCAAGGAACATGTATGCAGGACCCATGGACATGGACAATGGGGGGAGGATTGAATGTGGGGCAGGGTAGGCAGGGAAGAGAAGAGTAATGGAAAAATTGGGACAAGTGTAATTGAACAACAATAAAAAATTAAAAAAAATTATATGTGGAATGTTAAGGAAATTATGTTATAGTTGATCATATCTGGGTGGTGGGACTTAAGGGGAATTTTAGTTTTTTTCTTCATTTTTTGTGATCTATTTTAAGTTTCCACAGTGAGCATGTATTATTTTTGAATTCAGGTTCAAAAAAATTTTAATCATTTAAAGTTTTAGAATTTCTTTTTTTTTCTTCATGGAAATTAAATACAGGTTGAGTCACAATGTCTCAGAATTATAGAATTGTAGAATTGAATTGTCAAGAACCTTGATGATTGCCAAGTTTAAAACCCGTAATTCTGATCAGTGGTGGCAGAACCCACACTTGAATTCTCTCTTTTTGATTTTAGCTCCTGTGCCTTTCATCTATTCGACCTGGTTATCTGTTTATTGACTATTTCAGATATAGGTGGGTTATTCTGGTTTGGGATAATTCAGACGAATGCCATAGGTTTTTATTTTCTTTACAGGTAAGGCCATACTCACAGAAAATATTTTAGACCAGAGCTTGCCAAACTAGGGCCCATGGGCCAACCTCTTGTTTTGGAGATGAAGGTTATTATATCTGGAGCACAGCCATGCTCCTTCGTGTATGTATAGTCTATGGCTGCTCTGGGACTGTATAGCAGAGGTTGCAACAAAGAACACATAACCTGGGAAGCTGAAAGTGTTTAATATCTGAGCCTTTCAGGACTGTTTGTGGATTTCTATTAAGACTCCTAAGGTGGTAGAATGTTAACTGGAGACCTGTGACAAGGACCATAGGTGTAAGGAGGGGGGTAATCTGCTCTTTGGAGTACAACTGTCCAGGGCAAAACCGAGTCGAGTGCTAGCTTGCCTGTGCTGTTTGGGATGATCTCAGTTTAGGTCTCTCCTTGACCAAAGGGATGAGATGGGGATGGAAAACTACTATAGTCCTTGGGAGTGGATATCAGAACTCACCTTTTTTACTATATTGTTTCATCTGGAATGTTCTCATTGGGAATATGGAGTCTCCGGAGTAGGGCAATTCGTTTGCCCTTTAAAGTGGATGTCAAGTTCAGACAGGGTGCCGAGTACTGGACTCTGGCATTTGCAGTAGAAAATCCTTTGGACTTAATTCAGATGAAATACCAGAAAACAGCCAAGCAGTTCAGACTGGTGGGTTGTCTCTGAGGTGTCACCACAGCCTTCCACATGTGTGCAATAGCCCCAGTACATTCAGACTAGGAGGGCCCCGCATGGCACAGGGCCTCCAACCAATGGCTGCTGGATGCTGGGAGCCCCCACCCCCGCCCAGCTATTTTAGTGTTTTCCAAGAGTAAGTGGACATTGTATAGGGCAGCACGGGCAGAGAGAAAGATCAATTTGCTTTGTTTGGGCAAAGGGAGGAAAAGAACAAACATTTAGGTATACTTCCTGTGCACTAGTCACGATGATGGCTATTTTGTATTTCATTTTACTTTTTTTCTTCACAGTACCTCATTGCAGTTGGCAGCTAATATCTGCATCTTGTACCTGTGGTGCTGGTAAGGGCAGAGCAGTGCTGAAGCTCAGAAATTAGGCTTCGAAGCCACACTCATTCAGTGTGAGTGGCTTAGCCAGGACTTTAACCCAGTTCTGTGGTCTTTCTCCATCACATGGCACTTGGAATTTTCTTGCTGTGGCAATAGTTTTCATAACCAGAGGTAAGAAGCTTCAATCAGGAATTGTTTGATCAGAAATGGTAAGATAACTTTTTTTAAGATGGGGTTACTAAGTTGAGGGGGGAGATTCAGGACTAGTGAGAGCATTGGCAAGTTCTCTGTTTCTCTCCACATATTTGGGGTTGTCTTTTGGGCTTGTTCAACACTGATATCATCTAGTGGGGAGATTTCTTCCAGTTGCCTAGAAAAGGCTATATTTTGAAGGTAGTTGTTTCTTCTTTCCAAAATAGCATATTGTGCAATTGTTTTTAGGCTTCCCTGAGTATCTTTTAAGTATGGCAGTAAAAACCTAAACTTGAAGTGTTTTGAGATGCCACTAACAAACGCATTTATGTCTGCTTGTGTGTAGTCCTGGTCATAGTTAATGCTGTTGAAGCCTAGACTGGGAATCTAAATCCTCAGTTCCAGAGTCAGTGTAGAGGTCAGTTTAGTGCCATAGACTATAGAACTTCTCTGTTGCTTCAGCACTTCCTCTGGTGCTTGCATTTGATCATCTCTCCCTTTTCTCCTTCCTTTGGCACTCTAATCTTCGCATACCTTAATCTTAATGGAATCTCTCGAGGAATGTGTCTCTAATCCTCTGTCTCAGACACAAAGAAGGTTATCTTACTGAAAAGTCAATGCTGGTGAAGTTAGGCACACTTGAAAGTCAATATAGATTTCTTGGCACTTGTCTTTTTAATGAGGAAACACTATGAATTGTCAGGTGGTTGGTATGTTAGTTTGTTCATTTATTTAACAAGTATTCACTGAGAGTGAAGAAGGGTGAACTCAGAGCTCCCTTAAAGCTAGTCCTGTGATGTCCTCAGGGAGCAGCAATCTGAAATCTTACGTTATTGCTTTGGTTTAAAAATTAGATCTGAGCAGAAACTTTGTTTTTAGGGATCTCCAGAATTAATAAAAGGGCACATTTTGGGTTACCTTCACTAAGAGATTTTTCTAGGTAGAGTGAACTTAAAACTTAAGTGAGTAATTTTGAATAGTGGTGCCTGTCACCTTTAATAGAAAGACAACCTGAAGTAAGGGATAATTCGTTTTTACCAACTTTAAGCTGTCATGCCCAGTACATTAACTTTTGAACATGCATTTTAGTTTTGTATTTTAATTACTTAATGTGCTGATTTATTTTTCTTTGGAGTTCTTTGAACATTTTATGATAATACTTCATTTATCTGGATCACTTACATTGAAGCCAATCAGAGAGCAAGAAGAAAAGATTTGCATGGTCCACCTGATGCTCTGGGTTTACATTCATGAGAGACCCTCTGTCTTCGCTTGGGTACTGCCTCCTTCTGCTTTCGATCAGCATACTGGAAAGCTCCACTGTGTTGACCTGCATTTTCTAAGTGCCTGCTCTTTGGCATAGCACTAAATGTTGAGAATTCAAAGGGTAATAGCCAAAATACAACCTAATGGGGGGGGGGAAGAGACTGTATAATAATTATTTTGTATACTTTGTAATATTTTAGTTAAGTGGTAATTGTAGAGGTTCATAAAATATATAAAAGTACAGAGGAGAAAGCCATTTAGTTGAAAGGTCATTTCAAAGAGGGCTGGATGGAGGTGCTTTGAAGGAAAGATAAACTACAGTGAAAGAGATACTCCAAGTAGAAAGAACACCACCTGCAAAGCCACGTTATATTTTTAGGAAAGCAATAATTGTTCACAATTTCTGGATCAAAAGATGTAGAGGCATAGAAGTAAGAAAGGAGGCTGTTACACAGGCAGAAGTCATCTCAGCTGTAAACCTTGTTTATAGTGACCAGGCATCTTTGAATAGCTTTTAGCAGAGATGATGTATGTATGTTTAGGGAAGAAAGATTCCTGTGCCTGGAGGGTGAGGATAGATTTGTTGGGTGAAGCTGGTGGAAGAAGATGATTTAGGAGATTTTGTATTTGAGCTGAGATGTGACAGACTCCACTAAGGTTCAAGAGGTAGGAAGAGAAGATCAGTAAGAACTGGAATTTGGTGTGGTGGAGAGAGCCCTCTACTGGGGTCCAGTTTTCAGGCTGCTCACAGCTTTGTTACCCATTTGCTATGTGACCTGGGGACAATTACTGTTAAATGTTCTAAAATCTGAACTAATAAGCTCTGTTTACTGGGAAAGGTCACTTATGTGGTGACCTATTTGTCAGTGACAGTGAGATTAATCTCAAAGAGAGGCCTTTTCCTTGAAGATACACGCAATGCTGGGGTCAGGATAAGGGGGCTGTTTTCACATATGTAAAAACAGGAGGAGTGATAGTTCCTTTGCTGGATTATTTAAGAAGCAGGAGGATTGAGTGCCTAGCCCAGGGCTAGTGCATAGAAGGGGTCCAATGAATGGTGCTTTCCTTTCATATACATAAATGATACTTGTGGTAGAACCAATGAATATAACCAACTAGGCCCCACCCTAGCATGAATTAATCGGACATGAAATAGTGAATCAGTACTCTAGAGGACGAACAAGGATCACAAGGTATGTGGAGTGGGATTGGGAGGAGAGATGACTAGATGTCTAGGCCACTCTGAGATCCTGCTGTTGTACAGGAGTCTAAAAACTCTACAAATAACTTAGGATAGTAATACTCCAGAGGAAGATGATAGGAACCCCCTTCCACTTGAGACTCTCGTAGGTTTTAGATGTAAGGAGTATGAAATTATATGAGGTCAATGTTTTTAGTTTATTTTGACTGACAGCCTGATGACTTGTAGGTCAAGAGCAAGTAAGCTTGTTTGTTCAATTCATCTTCCATCCTTGAGGTACTGTTTCATTACTAAATTGGAAGTTTGTAGGGTGAAGTCTCATTTGATTTGTCTTTCTGTTTCCAAAAGCATCTAAAATAATTACAAAGCCAGAAGACTTAATGACCTAAATCTTTTCTCCTGATCATTCAGGTATGTTTCTATGATAAGGTATAAGCCAATTAAACAAGCAGAACTAAAACTAAAGAGCGCTAGCCCTGGTCAGCGTGGCTCAGTTGGTTGGAGCATTGTCCTGTAAACTGAAAGGGCATGGGTTTGATTCCAGGTCAGGGCCCATGCCTAGGTTGTAGGTTTGATTTCCAGTTGGAGCATGTAGAGAGGCAACCGATCGATTTTTCTCTCTCATTTTGATGTTTCTCTCCCTCCCTTCTCTCTCTAAAAAAAAAAAAAAAAAAAAAAAATCAATAAGCGTGTCCTTGAGTGAGTCTAAAAATAATAAAACCCAAGAACTCTTTCCCTTTCTGTGTCTAAACAAAATCTGCTATAGTATAAGTTCAGTGCTTCTTTAGGTGAGAAAAAAATATGAGACACTACTCTCCTAAGCAAAATACCTTCATATGTACATATTTCTGACACTGCAAAGCCATCTTATGTAACTTTGTCAGGAATGTAAGGGTTATGTTTTTATCCTCCTTGTTGCTTTAATTTTCTTAGGGCTTTTTAAAGAATGAATTCTATTTCAACTTGAAGGATCCAGATGAATATACGGTGCCTCTGCTGGGTCTGACGCATACTAAATATGTTGGAGGGATGTAGGTGTGTCAGGTTTCATTTGCTTCTGTTCTGAAGCAGTGTGCTATGGCTCAGCATGAATCCTGGGCATCTCCTTTAGTGGTGCTCTAGAGGTATTATATTTAGATAATATGCATTATCTGAGTCAGGGGTGTCAAACTCATTTTCACCAGGGGCCACATCAGCCTCACGGTTGCCTTCAAAGGGCCGAATGTAATTTTAGGACTGTATAAATGTAACTACTCCTTAACTAAGCGCAAGGAGCTCGGTGCTGCCACTGGGTAGAAACAAGATGCCAGGTCAGATAAAACAAGGTGGAGGGCAGGATTCAGCCCACGGACCTTGCTCTAAGTGCTCTAAGTGCACTGCTGTGTATTATTATGTCAGCCTTTTGACCCAAGATATTTGAACTCAAATGTGGTATGTTTTTGGAATCACAAGAGTCTGTGGTGAGAAAGTAAGGCAGAGCTGATGGCTTACTTAATACATCATGTTCTTCTTCCTTTCCCTCCCTGGAATTCACTTTGTTAAATTTCTTGTGCAGTTCACTTAGATCTTGTTCACTTAGATCTAATTAACATTTTTAAATAACTTAAGAAAAAGATTTTACTTATTTATTTTTAGAGAGAGGGCATGGGGGAAAAAGAGAGGGAGAGAAACATCAAGTGGTTGTCGCTCACATGCATTCCAGCAAGTGATCAAACCTGCAACCGAGGCAACTGCCATGACCAGGAATCCAACTGGTGATCTTTTGCTTAAGAGGGATGATGCTCAACCAACTGAGCCACGCTAGTCAGGGCTAATTGACATTTTTAATTGGCATGTTGTGTAGTCCTGGAGACCTCTTATTGGATTTTATAGGTGTCTCTGGCAGCACAAAGTGTTTTATTAGCAAAATAATTGTGTTATAGTAAAATAAACGTATACATATTCACTGAATTAATAAATGAATTAAATGATAACTTCATGGAAACCTTCTGATAAAGTGGTTAGGGACTATCTTCTCAGCATAAGATAGTGAAGCTGACTTTGTGTGTATGTAGATTTTGTAAGAAATAAAGGTGTTTTTCTTTTAGATTGTAATAATACTGTATATGTGTGTTTAACCAGAATGGGATTCACGTCCTTTGACTGAACCTCAAGAGAGTCTGTTGGATGTCTTGGTAGCTGAAAGGAAGTGAGTGCAATATACAGTGCCTCTCACTAGGGAAATAGGTGTCTCACAGCGCTATAGACATGAGGACAATCGGAATTACGTTCTACTTTCTGTTCCATCAGGCAGCTCTTTTCATTCTCTGGAGATGGTGGCCAAGGAGTAAGTGGATGATAAAAATAAAAGGTGGTCAAGAAACTTTCAGAGCTTCTGAGTCCAAGCCCAAAGTCTTCCTGCAGTAGATGAAGCCACAGGGCCTGAAGTCCTGGCGCCTGAGCTCTCACCACCAGCCTGGGGCCCTCTTGGCTGAAGCACAATGTCTCCTACCCTTCAGAGTGTTCCTGTAGGAGAAAAATGGGGGGACCAAAAAATTGTGGAAGAAAGAACTGGAGCTATTAATTAAGCCAGAGGCTGGATCATTCTGGCCCAAAAAGTCTTTCTGTTGTTTTTTTTAATCCTCACCTGAGGACATTTTCTTCATTGCCTGTTAGACAGGGAGAGAGGAAGGGTGAGAGAGAAATGTGATTCGAGAGAGATGTATCAATTGGTTGTCTCCATATGCACCCAGACCAGGGATCATATGTGCCAGACAAGGGATCATAGGGCCCAGACTGGGGATCACACCCTCGAGTAGGTATGTGCCGTGACTGGGAATTGAACCTGCAATCTTTCAGTTACAGGATAACACTCCAGCTGAGCCATACCATCCAGGGCTGGCCCATAGGTATTTTTTAAACACTTTTGGTTGTAACAACCAGACTCCCTCAAGTAGTGGGAACTTGTAAGGTTTCCTGCATGGGGACCCATGCACAGCTGGACATGGGGCCTGGGCGGGGCGGGGGGGAGGGGCGGATAGGAAACACAAGTGAGCCTGGCTGGAGGAACAGCTGTTCCACTGGATTGTGGGTTCTCTGTTTGCTGGGCTGTGCCCCTTCTCTCAGCATCTCTTTATACCTGTCCTACCACTGACCACTCCCCATCTCTGTCCCGTTCCCTCTCCTTCCTGCTCACAGTCTCTGCTGCTTTCTGCCTCTAGCATATGTCATCTTTCTTGACTTGGCAGATTGTGTCAGTAGCTGTTCTTTTCCTGTTTCCTGATTCCAGTTCACAAGGGATCATCGTAATGGCCCCAGAATAATTTCGCAACAGGTTTTCCATAGGCCGTTAGCTAGCTAATGAAGTGGCTCCTCTAGTGTCAGGTGACTTTTCCTGTTCATTCCGATGACGGAGCAGTCACACGGGCTTCAGGGGCTGAGTGCTCACTGGGCTCACTGGAAAGGGACCACATGCAGAGAGCACTTAGAGAGGGATGCTATTAGATTCCTCAGGCATGTACTAGTTTACTTTGAAGCAGGCCTTCTCAGGTTGACAGTTCTAATCCTGCTTATATCACTATTTGTCCTCTCTTGACAAGACAGTCCTCTGATGGCTGCCCCTCCGTGTTCATGTCATGCTCAGCGGGACCCTCCTTGGGCATAGGCAGGTGGAGGAAGTGAGAGGGAGGAGTGAGCAGGCCCTTGCAGCTCATCTATTTTTAGTGTTGGACTTCTGTGTCAGGTCTTTTCAAATAAACTTGTTATTTTGGACTAATTTTAGATTTATGGAAAAGTTAACAAAACAGGACAGAGAATTGCCTCTGTGTACCTATCACCCAGTTCCCCCTAATGTTTAACATTTTACATTACCATGGTACATTTGTCAAAACTAAGAAATTGACATGCTACATTAGTATTAACTAAATTACAGTGTCCCCCCCCTCAACCGTGGTTTGGCTTTTTGTGGTTTGAGTTACCAACAGTCAGTCATGGTCCAAAAATATTAAAAGGAAAATTCCAGAAAGAAGCAATTTATAAGTTTTAAACTGAACACTGTTTTGTGTAGTGTGATAGGATCTTGTGCCTTCAGACTCCGTCCCACCCAGGACGTGAATCATCCTTTTGTCCAGTGTCTCCACGCTATAAACACTTCCTGCCCTGTTAGTGTCTCAGTGGCCTTGGTCACTCAGTTGGACTCTCGCGGTATTGCGGTGCTTGTGTCCAAGTCACCTTTATTTTACTTACTGATGGCCCCAAAGCCATTCACATAATTTTATATTGATATAATTGTTCTGTTTTGTTATTATTGTTGTTAGTCTCTTACTTTGCATCATTTATAAATGAAACTTTACATACAGGGTTTGGTACTATCCCTGGTTTCAGGCATTCTCTATGGGTCTTGGAATATATCCCACGCAGATAAGGAAGTCTACTGTACAGACTTTATTCAGGTTTCACCATTTTTTCCACTCATGTATTTTTTTTCTGTTCCAGGATCCAATCCAGAATACTACATTCCATTCAGCTCTATAAAATTTGGTTTGAAGAAAGGATTCCACTGCTAAATTGAACACATATACACATACCACCACCACCAGCACAAGAAACCTAAAAGTCTATAGCCCCATTCTTTTCTCTTCTGGTCCATGTGGATACCACATACTTCTACTAGCTTCCTCTTTATTTTAAGCTGCCTTTGTTATCTTTCTCTATGGCTTATGAACCTGCAGTAGATGCCCTTTGTTGAACACATCAAATCTAAACTCTTTACCGTTGCTACCCAGACTTCCCTTTGATCTACACCCTCTGTTCCACACTCTTCCCCCACCTCCTCTTTCTTCTCTATCTTGGGCAGGTGGGTCCTGGGATCTCTGCTCCCAGCCTCTGTTGCTGCTGTTTGTTTCTTTGCATCTCTGAGCAGACTTCCTCCTGCCACTTTCTGAAGACCATTTCTCAATGACCTGCACCCCCTTTTTATGTCCTGCAGGTATTAAATTTATATTGTTACATTGTTTATATGCTCTCTGGTTTTCCTTTTAAATCTTAATTCAACTATACTGTCATGATTGTAAGGGACTTGAGTGGGCCTCCCCAGACCTTTGTGCTTGGCACTAATAGGAACCATGAGCTGGTTAGGTGATGTTCACTCCTTCTGAGAGAAAGGGGGAGCCTGATTTTGGATTAAAAAAGTAATTTTCCATGTGTAAACATGTGCATAGTGCAAACCAGAATGTTTAAAAGTGGGTTGAAAGCTAAATCAGTTGGGGCATGGAGAAGTCCCAGAAGATTTCTACTTAGTGTCATCTCACGGGGTTCGGTGTTTCTCATGGTTGTGATTGGGACTTAGGGGCACATGGAAGTTATGCAGAAATCTGTGTTGAATGAACCAATGAGTAAGTGATTGGATAAATGATGGCTCCAGTTAAATTTTAATGCTCTGAGAGCAGGATGCTGATCCCTTATATAATTTACTATATTTGTCTAAATATAAAGTGACTCTCAATTTAAATTACACCCTGTTTTTTTCCTATGCGAACATTAAAATACTGTCAGGCCCACTTGGACATTTGAATTGCCGGGAATTTAAATGGAATACTCAAGTATCTGCTTCTAATATTTAGTTTAATTATACATTAAAATCACATACCATTATATTAATTTGAGAATATTTTTTGCCCTCATATTTTCTAAAGTAATTTAGTTCAAAAATTTCCCATGAATCTTTCATATTGGTGGCTTTATCATCACAGAACCCTTTTTGGGTATCCTAACAGGTTTTGGAGCACATCATCCTTATAGGTGTCCATGTTGTAGGATGTATTTTTCCTTTTTTTTCAATGAGTATATTTCATTTATTTATAAAACTGCACCCTGTAAAAACCCTAGAAAAGAAAATGCAAAACAGTAATAGAATATGGAGAGATAAAGCTCAGATTTTATCACTGGTCAGGAACTTCTAATGTCATCTGATATCAGATTCATTAAATGGCTACTCCTTGAGTTATGGCTCTGAATATCAGGACAGTCACTGTCCAAAGAGTTGAGACTTCTCAGTCTACTGTTGTAGATTAGTGCTGCCCAAAAGAATTATAGTCTAAACCATGAGTGACAGGCATATATGTAATGTAAAAATTGCTAGTAGTCACACTTAAAAAAGTAAAAAGAAACAGCTGAAACCAATTTTAGTATATTTTATTTAATCCAGTATATCCAAAATGTTATCATTTCAGCATAGAATCAACATAAAAATTGAGATAGTTTACATTATTTTTTTTAAACTAAGCCTTCCACATTTGGTGTGTGTTTTACCCTTACTTCATATCTCAGTTGAGACAGGCACGTTTCCTGTGTGTCAGATGTGGCAGGTGCCAGGTGTGGCAGATGGCTAACTGTACTGGACAGTGTAGCTCTAGCTTTTGCTAATGGAAATTTTTGGTTTCAGAAAGATGTAAGTTTGAATACTTATTTCCTGTGTGACCCTGAACAAGTTATCTTCTGCAGAGCCATCATGAGAATGAAATGAGATGAGTCGTGCACCTCTCCCAGCATCTGGTCCATAGTAGGGGGTCACTGTGTGGAGGGTGGGGTGGGACAAAGTCAGAGACAAAAGCAGCAGAAAAATCTGGATGAAATTCCTCACTGTAGGAGGAGCTGAGAGAGAGAGAGAAAGTGAGAGGGAGAGGGACAGACAGACAGACTAGAGGAAAATATGATCTTCAAACATATCAGTTTTGTTTGGGTTTAAGAGGCAGAACTTGTAGAAGCTACAGGAAAGAAGTGTCCAGTTCCACAGGAACTTTTAAACAGACATGTTTCGAGTATGGAATGAGTTGCCTTGTGAGTAGTGAGCATTTGATCAGAAGATGAACTCTTACTTTACTACCTGGTGGGAATAGTGTGAGGAGGATCAAATCAGCCAGCACATGTAAAACACTGTGATATGCTGTATACCATTCCATTACTATTAATGTGAGGCCTAAGGGTAAATTCAGTGACCGCTTAACATGGGTATAATTGATCTAGATCAACTGTAGATCCTTTCAATCCTCTAATTCACTACTCCTATCTTGGGACTATTGCCGAATCAGCCAACATTAGACTCTACACTCTTCTTTAAGGATATGACACATGAGAACCTTTCCTGTCTTTTTCCTGACTCTGACTATGTGAACATTGAACATTGACTTCCCACAGTGAATTCACCTTTCTCCACCTGATGAACTTGTGTCTCCTGCCACACAGGCATCGATTTGTCTCTTGGCATGACAAGCATTGGAGGAGTGGCAGTGCTGTCCCATCTTGGGGCTTCACATGTCAATTCGGTCTCCTTGAGATTCTTTCACACAGTAGGTTCTGATTGTCATTTCTCCTGCTCTTCTTTCTGCTTCTGACCATATGCTCTCCCAATTTCTACTCCTCAACTACAGGGGCTTTTGAGGGATCCATCCCAGGCTCCGTACTCTGCTCTCTCCTTTATTATCTAGGCCCTGATTTCCATTCTCACATCTTTTCTCTCCAGCTCAGTTTTCTTCTTGAGCTGCCTACCTACTGTCCTCACCAGCGTGTGACAGGTTCCTCTCAACCAGCATTCCATACCTGAACTCCTTGTCCCCAAACCTGTTCAACCTTGAGGAGCACCATTATTTGCTCAGCTTGGGATGCATTCACTAATCATTTCTGTCCTGAGCCACAATGACTAATTCACACAATACTGGAACAGGTTACTTTTTCTTTTAAAATGAACCTTAAAGGATTGTTTATATCATCTAGCACTAGGAATTCTGGGTCATTCCGTTTCAGATAATTTAACACTGACTCTGTGTTAAGGTTGTCTCTTGTATAGTGATACTCAAAAAGCACATCCTGAAACCATTATTGATTAAGTTAGTTTCAGGCTTGTGTGTTTCCTCCAAATAGTATTTTGGAGTTGTTAATAAAGTAATTGGTAGAGTTCTTTGCAATATGAGTCCAGTAGTAACCAAGGAGAAGGTGACTCCCTCCTTGGTGCCTGGTGATTTGGAAACAAAATCTTACTCTGTATCTAGGCATATATAGTAGTTCAACTTCCACAACTGAAAGATCAGGAAATTGAAGCTTGAGAAGGTTTCAGTGCCTTCTGAAGGGTGTGTCTTTTGTATGTAAACATTTGAGTAGTACACTAGCTCTTCATATTTCAGTTTTACTTTTTCTAAAAACAGAAGAACCTAGAAATTCACTTCTTCTTATCCTGCCTGTTCACTCACTCTTTGATTCTGAAAATGTATAATTTGCCCCCCAAACAAAACCTGAACATATACAACCTCCCAACACTTTT
The DNA here is from genome assembly GCA_004026765.1 of Micronycteris hirsuta. Taxonomy (NCBI): domain Eukaryota; kingdom Metazoa; phylum Chordata; class Mammalia; order Chiroptera; family Phyllostomidae; genus Micronycteris; species Micronycteris hirsuta. Next base: position 15,173 of record PVJI01006308.1, on the reverse strand, counting down.
CTACATGGCATACTTGATTCTCACAGCAGCTGTGTCAGGTTGATCAGAATTTATCTATTTTGCAGATAAGGAGGTAAGGCCCAGGGAGGTTAAATTACCTGTTCAAGGTCACACAGCACACCAGGTCATTGTGTTGTCCCAAGGGGCCACACTCTTCCTTTACGGCATCAACTTGAGGAGTGTGGGCTCTGGAACCCCAGATCCCTGACTTTTAACCTCAGCTCTTAACTTACGAGCTATAGGTGAGCTCCTCAGCATGTCAAAGCTTCAGTTTTTCTCATCTATAGAATGGAGATGTAATAGTCTTTAGTGGGGTTAAGTGACACAATATGTTTTGAACCCTAGGTGCAGCCCTGGGGTGTCCCGATCTGTGTGTGTGTGTGTGTGTGTGTGTCTGAGGTTGCATGGTGGTATCATGTAAGACATCAGTGAACTTCTGGGCCTGCCTGCTGGTGCCTGACTGGCATTTGGATAGATCCATAACTCCTTCTAGGGTGGTCTGAATTTCTGCTCTTTCCCTTGGGAGTTCTGGGAGACTCCTGGAGTGGTCAAACCATTTTTAAACTCTGTCTCTCTCCCCCTTTTCAAATGAGCATGTTCAGATCCTTGCTCATAAAAACAGACATTTATTACACAAAAAAAGCCTAGACTCGCAGGAGTGTCCAATCTTTTGGTGTCTCTGGGCCACACTGGAAGAAGAGTTGTCTTGGGCCACACATTAAATACACAAACACTAACAGAAACTGATGAGCAAAAAAGGGTTTTAAGTAAATTTACGATTTTGTATTGGGTCACATTCATAGCTATCCTGAATTGCATGTGGCCCATGGGCTGTGGGTTGGGCACCCCTGGTAGAGTTTCCTGGCAGAGTAAAACACAGGTAGTTTTTGAAGTGATGAAGGCAGATAATAGCTGATGTGGTGTGTGCTGTGGGCAGCAGGATCCTGAGGGGAGCTGTGGTTTTCCATCTGCCCCAACCCAGGTACTCCACTCAGAGTCCTGCAGGGCAAAGGTGGGAGGCTCTAAACCATCAGCCTCAGATCCTCTCCATCCTAGGTTGCGTGGATCCTGAGAAATAAGATACCTGTTAAAAAGAGCTGCTGGTGGCCAACTGGGGTCGGATAAAAAAAAAAAAAGATAAAAAAGCCTAGCAGCCATTTCTACACAGGGGCCTTTCATGCAAACGGCATTTGAGGGAGAAGCCTGTACTGAACTGCTGCTTGCATGTTGTTTCTGCCATCTGAGTCAGCCCTTATAGAGTTGTTCCTGGAATCCTATTTCTACCAGTAGGACTGAGACTTTCCCCATCCAATTGGAGCTGGTCAGCTATATCTCCATCAACTTCTTCACTGACCAATCAGAGTGGCTCCTTTCTAACCATTCAGGACAGTGCCTTTTGGACCAATCAAATGGTGGGAATCTGGAGTCCTTATTTGCATGAGGACAGACCAATTAGGGACCAGTGGTGGGGACTTCTTTCTATATAATTTAGCTCCCCTCTGGCTCTGGAAATTCATGTTCCCTTTCCACCGAAGACTGCTGAATCACTGATGTCTTGCTGGAACACAGGGGAGTAGATCACTGCAAGGCAGAGCAGACTGGCAGGGAGCAGGCAGAGCAGAGCTGTCCAGCCAGAGAGGGACCCGGCCCTAGGGCTGCCTCACAGCCTTGCTTTATCACAGTTAAGCTGTTTCACACTGAATAAGGTTTCGTTTTTCACTGTAGCCCAAATCTGTGGTTTCCTATTGACGTTGAACTGGTGTCAATAACTATCTGTTGACAGTTGTTTGTGCACATCCACCCAAGCCTGGTATGCTCACGTACCTTCAGAACCAAGCGGATCCCCTTCAGCTCGCACCTCACACTGGGATAGACCCCTCCCACCATCTTTTGGCTTCTTCTCCATCTCTGTTTTTCACTTTCTGTTTGGGGTTTTCTGAGTTGGAGAATTGTGCCACATTCAAGAAAGTATGTATTACCAAGCCAAATGAGGCAGTTGACTGGTTGTCCAGAAACTTGAGCAAAAGTTGATGTTTATCATTAAGGCATGGCCCTGGGGAGACAATGGCTTCATCAGACAACAGTGAGTGTAAGAAAATACTTACATTCTCCATTTATTTCCACTTGGAAAACATGAAGAGAATTGTAGATGTCTGTGAATAATAAATTATAGCCATATTGTATTTGCCCCAATCCATGATTACAATATGGAACCTACATTTCAGTAGTTTGTGTTCTTCTATTTCCTTTGTTTGGGGTGGAGGTGTGCCATCGATATAATAAGAGGGGATCAGAGATTATATCCATGGTAGACAGTTTGGATTGCATCTGGATTCTTTTCCTGATTGCTAAAAGTTCTTTCCTGTTGGTGATTTGAAGGATGATTATTTTTTTTGTATAGTGACCACTAAAATTTGACAGGGATGTGTCATCAGGTAAGTGGTTCTTTCTGAATCGATGTGAATAGAATCCCACGTAAGACAAGTGCAATATGTGCAATTTTTAAAACAATAAAAGATTGGATCGTTAGTGCTTCAGAGATGAGTGAAAACAGCTGTGTTTGTTTTCTTGGGGAACTTAAATACAAAGTCTTGTTTTAAATCCTTGATCTGAAGAGACCAATTAATTTAATAAAATAGAGGGAGGACATCACATTTACTTGAGTAACAAAGCAGATTGAGAAGTGCAGCCATCATGAAGCATAGATTGTTGGCCACGGAATTTGTCCACCCGCACCTTGCATCCCTCCCCACCTGTGGATGGCAGAGAAGCCCATGCTGAGGCCCTGGACAGGACAGCCAAGGACACTCATAGTTAATGTTAGTTCACGAGGCAAGGCTCTAGGTGGAAAAGACATGTCCTAGATAGGAGGTGAGGAACTTAATAAATTTCACACATCTAGGAGTTGATGTTGTGATTTTAGATGATTGAATTGACACATTAAGAATTTTGTGATAAACCTGTACCACAATAGGAGAAATGGGGTGACAATGTCTCATAATTTAAAAGAATTCTTGTGCCCTTGGAAGTGGCCAAATCACAGCTTAGTGTAGCAGTGGGCTGTTGATCTGCTTTTAGTCACTGTCCCCACTGGCCCCACTCAGCCTGGCTCCATGTGCCTGTGCTTGGCCAGCAGGGGCCTGGCCGTGGTTGTTGTGAGCATGTTCATACCATTCTATGGGTGATTTTTATTCCCTCAGTCCCTGGGATGGCTATTTTGTACACTTAAGCCAGTAGTGTTGCCTGCGTTTTACATTCCCACAGTGATTTTAACTTCAGAAGAGGACAGGCCATGTCTCTGCATCCATGAAATGCACCTTTCAGTAATTTTCCTGATGTTTGAAAATGTCAACACTGATGACTCACATTTTGAGTTACTCCTCCTTTGCTGAAATGAAGATGATAATTGGAGTGCTTACTGCATTCTTAGTATTTGCACAGATTAATTCATACAATCCTCACAACAACCCTAGATGTAGGTACTGCCATCTTTTCCACCCTGCAGATGAAGATACGGAGAGGTTTAGTATCTTATGTGAAGTTGCACAGCACTAAGAGGTAGAGCCAAGATCTGAATCCAAGGAGTGAGGCATCAGAGTGCATGCTCTTCAGTGCCATGCTGGATCACCCTCTGTAAGTTCAAGTTGTATGTAACGTAAAGCTATGTAGGGCCAGATACTCAGGCTTTAATTTAGGAACACATTTGTGTTTCGCATTTCCAACAACTGCTAAAACAAATCGATTTTCTCTTGTCCCCAGCTAAATCACAAGACAGTTCACATTTTGAACAAGATTTTAAGTTGGATAGAGAATCCTGTGGCATCACTGTAGATCTGTATTCCTTGCTTTTCTCCTAATAGAGGAGCCCCTTACATGACTTAGAGGTGAACACTTTTCTTCCTGGCACATTTGTGAGGATTTAGGAGCATTTGGGAGAAATAAAGTCCCTGGTAAATACTTGCAATATATTATACCTACTAATTTTGCATGTCTTAATTTGTAGCTGTTGGACCAGAGTTTAGTTACACTTTTAGTAAACGTGTGATTTTGTGGGTGTACTTATTTTCCAGTTCATAACATAAAAGAATGCTATAATAGGGTGGAAACTTAAAAGCCACTTGGCTGCTTCCCCTGTTATGGATCTAGGATGTAGACCTGACTCCCAAGGGCTGAGCTGGGCCTGCACCCTGTTGCCCTGCTCCCCATGAGCACTGGCCCAGTCTCTCAGATCACTTACGCACTATTTATTCAGTGCCGTGGCCACACAATCTGCTGTCCCTGCACTGCTTACCGCTTCTTCCTCATTATAACAAACTATTTCCAAAGGCATTTTTACCTTTTACTGTCTTAGGTTGAGATTTTAAAATCTACTTGAAATTTCAGTGGTTTCCCAATTTAAAAAATGTATCATTCTGATTTCCCATTTAGATGACTCTGTTTAGACTGATTAGTGATTTTTTTTTTGGTTATAGAGTGTAAAATACAACCATAGAGTTTTAGAAAATAACAATGCTTAGAAAAAGTGACCATGGTGCTTAAGGTCACACACAGGTAAACATATATGTATATATGTGCACACATAGCCCATGTGTGTGTTATACACACATGCACACGTACTGATGGGGCTTGCTTTACACTTTTCTCTGAGTCCTCCTCCACTCGACAAGGGTGTAGTTCTAGGCTCATTCATCACAGATTTGGGTGTCCTCTGTGTGCTGTACTCCCCTGGCCTGGTTTGCCCAGAACTTCAGTTGAATGTTAAATCTTTCCATGTCATGCCTCTCTTGACCTTTGTGACCCCTCCGTGAAGCCTGTCTTTTCAGGGATCTGGCCCGTTGTAGTGGAAGGGACCCCATTCTCTCTGCTCCCCTCCTTAGGTGGAAATTGTTTTCCCCTGAGGGTATGTGAGATCTCTGCTTGCAGGTGCTCCCTGGAGGCTTCAGGGGTCGGAGGAACAATCAGTACACGATTTGCCATAGCGCGGGGCCTTTCTGAGAGCCAGACCTGCGCCTGGGCCAGGAACACGTCCCTGTTAACATCACAGAGCCCCTACCTGCCACCAAATGACTTCTGTGTTCCTTTTAGTATAAGATCTGTAAGCAGAACAGAAAAACTTGTCTGATGCGGAGCATGGCTTTCTCTGTCCTTTCTCCCTGGAAGGGCTGCTGTTCTCCCAGGGCGAAGACACTGTGGGCCACACCATTTACATATCAGGACTTGTGCTCTCATTGTCTGGGTGAATGACCAGGTCTAGAGAAATAGTACCCCTGTTGCCATGCTGCATTGAGGAGGGAGAGTCAGGTGGTTCTTTCTTCTCTCAGACAGGTCGGTGTGCGGAGAGGGAAGTTATTCTTGCCCTGGATAGTCTAGGGAATAACTAATATAAAGGGGGTGCCCCCCAAACCCACAATTATCTTCTGGAGGGTGAGCCTCTTGTAGTACTGGCTTCCCCTGGTAGGTGAGTGTTGTAGGAACCCATCTGTATCAGTGTGCTAGCTGGCATTGTTGTGAGAGGCTGCATTCAGCTTCAGTGAATTTATTTTGAAGACCCTTTCAATGTATTTGCCCATTTCATGATGGGTGACTTATTAGCGCATCTGCTCACACTACGCTGAGTGTCCAGCAGTTTTTGGCCAAAAAAGCATGACCCTCATGCCCCACCCTCCCTATTCACCCTATCTTATCCTGAGTGACTTTTTTTTGTTTCCCCAATGAAAAAAGTCCTCAAAGGGAATGTTTTGTTGATGTCAAAGAAGTTAAACAAAAAATAGCAGAAGCACTAAAAGGCATTGAAATCGACAACTTCAAAAACTGTTTTGAGCAGTGTAAAAAAAAAAGTCTCAGGTGCATTGCATCAAATCGAGAGTACTTTGAAGGTGACTGAAGTTTAAACACATAAGAATAAATACACAATTTTTTATGAATAAATTCCAGGTTTCGGGGGGGCTCTCCTCATATGCACAGTGCTTCGGTCTGCTTGAGTTGTTCACCATCATGTCACATGGTGCTGCTGTCAATGTGACTTCTGTGACTTTCTGAGAAACCATCGCAAAAGCAACATATTACAATCAGGTTATTTACTGACGTTCATGAATAGAATGGAAATAATGCCTGTTTTCTAGGTTGCTTCTTTAAGTGCAATTGGAAGGGACAGCTATTTGCTTTTCTGGGGCATTGTACGACAACTGGCATTTATTATAGCATTTCTTAAAAATACATGAATCTGAAAATATTAAGTATTCTCTTCACTCTAAAAAATAGAAGCTTCTCTTGATGAATGGAGGCAGCTTTGTTCCAGTGCCTGCCAACTTCCCTCAAGGCTGGATGTGAAGGAAATATGTAGGTGGTGACTCTAACTCTGCATGCTCCAACCGGAACCTTCTGGAGGCTCACAGGTTGGGAGGAAATGCTCCCACATCCCTGCTAGCAGAGGCTTCTACTAGACTCTGACCTCAGTGACCTCAGAAACACCTCAATGACAGTGTTGTGTTTCTTCTGGGATGGAAAGTCCTGCTTATGATCCTCCACAGTAGTAGAGAAGCCTCAAGTGTTTTAAGAAGGACATGGTGTGAGGTCTGGCCAGGAGCCTCCTGCAGTTAGTTAGTTACCTGTTCTGGAAGAGCCGCAGCAGCAGCTGTTGCTTTTACTCCTCAGGCTTTATCTGCTACCTCACTACCCATCAGATGGTGAACTTACCATACTTTTTGGACCACAAGATGCACTGGACCATAAGACACACCTAGGTTTTAGAGGAGGAAAATAGGAAAAAAAAATTTGAAGCAAAAAATGTGGTAAAATATTTAATAACATAAATAACATAATATTTCACCAATGTAAATGTAAACAGCCAGGTAAGCTACGTTTGGACTATAAGACGCACTCCCATTTTCCTCCCAAATTTGGGGGGGAAAAAGTGAGTCTATAAGACTATAAGACTAAAAAAGTGAGACTATAAGTCTGAAAAATACGGTATGTGTTCAGTGCTTTTTTCTGTCTATGTCATATCTGTGGGAGAAAAATGACCACCTTGATCAGAATTTCTCCCCAAAGAGTTTTATTTAGCAAAATAAAAAAGCTATGTTATTTATATTAGTAATCTCTCTTATTTTTTATACTCTCCCATTAAATGACTTCCTGGCTTATCACAAATATATACTAATTTGATGTCTTATTTAATAATCAAAGTTGAAATTAAAAGCCCAATAAAAACAGTTTTTATAATTGCATCACTATCTGCTAGCTATCTGGAGCTTCTAGCGGTTCTATCTTTTATGAAGTCACCAAGAGTTGATACCCACTCTGCAACATTGGTCAGAGTTCTGAAGCTGACGGTGACAAAGGTCACAGTGCGAGGTCTACCCCGCGGTTAGCACAGGCTGGGAATCACACTTGGCATGTAACTGCATAATGGATGCCTCCTTGGAGCTGGAAACAAACTGGTTGTGTGAAATGTTACCACAGTGTTTCTTTAACAGATCTGTCCGCTGCTTATGATAAAGGAAGTTGGCAGAACTAACAAGGAGAGGAGATTTCCAAGTACTTTTTAGTGTAGTAACTGTTGCTACTTTAACTTTCCTATTACCACATGAGGTAATTTTGTGTCTGTGAGCTTTAACAAAAACTATGATGAAAATCTTTCCCTCTATCACAATCAAATCAATATCTTATAGGTTGTTGCATATGGGTTATAAACTTCCAAAATATTGATTCCTTTTCCTGTGGACTTGCATGACACCTGAGTTAACAGGTTGTTAATGCAGATGGACAATTCCCAAACTCCTGTTGAACCTGATTATGCTGAGGCAAAATCATGCAAATTTTTTATTGTTTATTTTCACAGTCTGTATACTCTTAAAACCATCTGCAAATTGTTTTTTAAAGTCTACTAGGTGTCTGGTTTCTCTCTTCCATTTCCAGTCAAATACCCTGACACTATAACCAATAGGTGTAACACACAACACTGAAGCTCAAATTAATCATTTTAAAATATTTTTTTTAATTTTTAGTTTTAGAGAGAGGGAAAGGGAGGAAGAAAGAGAGGAAGGGAAACATCAATGCATGAGAGAAACATTGATTAGTTGCCTCTTGCACAACCTGACCCGCAATTTAGGCACATGCTCCTGGATGGGGAGTCTAACCAACAACTCCTTGGTTTGCAGGCTGCTGTGCCTAATCCATGGAGCCACACAGGCAGGGCTCAAATTGCTCATTTTTTAAAGTATATTTTATTGATTATGCTATTACAATTGCCCCAATTTTTTTCTCCCTGTTGTATCCCCCTACCTTCCAGCATCCCCACCCCCTTAGTTCATGTCGATGGGTTGTACATATAAGTTTTTTGGCGTCTCTATATCCTATGCTATTCTTAACCTCCCCCCCTGTGTATTTTGTGCCTACCAATTGCGCTTGTTATTCCCTGTACCTTTTTCCCCATTCTCCCCCTCCCCACTGATAACCCTCCATGTGATCCCCATTTATGCCATTCTGTTCCTGTTCTAGTTTTCTTAGTTTTTGTTTTTTAGGTTCAGTTGTTGATAGTTGTGAGTTGGTTGCCATTTTACTGTTCATAGTTTTTGATCTTCTATTTCTCAGATAAGTCCCTTTAACATTTCATATAATAAGGGCTGGGTGATGATGAACTTCTTTAACTTGACCTTATCTGGGAAGCACTTTATCTGGCCTTCCATTGATAGCTTTGCTGGGTAGAGTAATCTTGGATGTCGGTCTTTGCCTTTCAGGACTCTGAATACTTCCTTCCAGCCCCTTCTTGCCTGTAAGTTTTCTTTTGATAAATCAGCTTATAGTCTAACGGGCTTTCCTTTGTGGTAACTGTCTCCTTTTCTCTTGCTGTTTTTAAGTTACCTCCTTTCCTTTAATCTTGGATAACCTACTTATAATGTGCCTTGGTGTGTTCCTCCTTGGGTCCAATTTCTCTGGGACTCTCTGGGATTCCTGGAAGTCTATTTCCTTCACCAGATTGGGGAGGTTTTCTTTCATTATTTGTTCAAATAAATTTTCAATTTCTTGCTCCTCCTCTTCTCCTTCTGGCATCCCTATGTTTGGATGTCGGAGTGCTTAAAGTTGTCCTAGAGGTTCCTAAGCCTCTCCTCATTTTTTTGAGTTCTTATTCATTCTGTTCTGGTCAGATGTTTCTTTCTTTCTTTTGTTTCAAATTGTTGATTTGAGTCCTGGTTTTGTTCCCTTCACTGTTGGTTCCCTGTATATCTTCCTTTATTTTACTTTGTATATCCTTCATTTCTTCCTTCATTTTGCCACCTATCTCAATCAGTTCTGTGAGCATCCTGATTACCAAAGTTTTGAACTCTGTATCAGATAGGTTGTCTATCTCCTCATTGCTTAGCTCTTTTTCTGGCATTCTGTTCTTTTATTTGGTTCATATTTGTTTGTCTCGGCGTACCTGTTATGTTGTAAGGGGGTGGAGCCTAAGGTATTTGCCAGGGAGGGGCAACCCCCTTTGCTGAGTTGTGGCATTGTCTGTGGGGGAGGGGTCCGAGAGGGAACAGTGCGGCTCACTTGCTCTGCTGTAGCCCTTCTTTCCAAGGAACTCTCCTGTGAGACTCAGAGTTTCTCCTACCTTCCCAATCCCCACAGGATTTGACAGCTAGGAGTTTTGAGTCTTTAGTTTCCTGGTCAGCCAGTCCCTTCTCACCCATGTGGTCCGTTGCCTTGCTGCAGGGTCATCTCTGCCCAGCTGCCCATCCCAGCACCTCCTACCTTTCTGGGTGAATGTTTCTTTAGCTCCTTGGTGGTTGTAGTTCCGTGCAGTTTAGTTTTCTGGCACTTCTGGTTGTTTATTGTTTTTAAATTGCTTGTTATCTTTATTTTGGTTGTGCGAGGAAGTGAAGCATTTCTACCTAAACCTCCATTTTGGCCAGAACTGCCCACTTTAAAATATCTTCTTTTTATCGCCACTTCATCCTGAAATGGAGTAAGCCCAGTTATTTGGAAGGTTTCCCTAATTTCTCTTACACCTCTGAATGCTAAGCTGCCTTGTTACCTAGTATCTTTCCCACAGTGAAAAAGGCAGTGTGACAAGTCTGTCCTGTGGGCCTTTAGGAAGTAACACTGGGCACCCCTGCAGCTGTTGTATCTGCTCCTGTGTAGGTGCATGCGAGTTTCAGTGCTGGGAATGCATGTATGTTAAAGGTTCTAAGAGATGTCATCAGGCCATCTTGTTCAAAGCCTCCTTTATGGGATGTGGGACAGTGGTGGAGAGGTTGGGGGCTCACTCAGGGTGACTCAAGGTCACACAGCTGGTCGGCTGAGGCTGAGTTGGCTACTGGAATCCTGTTCACCCTAGAGACTTGTCAGATGGTGGCGCAAGGGGCATAGAAACAAGAAAGGAGGCTGTTGTGTAGACAGAAGTCAGGTTTCTGGGGTGGTCAGTCACTGAGACCATCATAGGGCTACCTCTGAGATGGGGTGAGGGAGGGACTGTCCCATGGCTGTGGACACCCTCCCACCCTTCCTGTACCCAGTGCTTCCCTGAGTTTCCTGGGGTGTCTCACAGCTTGGTCACCCTCACCCGTGGCCTAGGTCATCTCCTGGCCTTTGCTGTCATTTAATCCTGTGACATGTAGGTCTGTTGCTACTCTGGGGCAGCCTGGCTGGTGACTGGTCTGTATGGGGTATCAGAACTCAGCTGCTTAGAACATGTGCTAGAAGGTCAGGGCTTTGTCTGCTTATGAGGATGGCTCCAAGGTAATGGGACTGGATTTGGACACTGCTTGGACGATCCAGCCTCTCTGAGCTCTAGGAGCATCGTGGTTTTTGTGACTAAAGAGTGTACCTTGGACCAGACAGCTTAGGTCTGGGGGCAGAGACTGAAGTTGTGCTGGTGTGTGCAAGGGTTTGCTCCAGCAGGGGGAGAAAGAGGTGACCATCTTTTTCACACGCTCTCCAGGCCCACCTGTGGCCAAGACAGGACCAGGGCTGACGACACTGCTGCTGACAGTCTGACCCTCAACTTTTGGGACACAACACCAGAGGGCCATTCTTACAGGGAGGCAGAGGTGACCTCAGACGGACATCCTCTGAAACCCGGGGCACAGGTATGCAGATGTTCCTTGCTCCACTTAACCACCTGGTCTCATTCCACCTGGTCCCACTGAACCACCCAGTCCCAAAGGCCTTCACCACAGACCTTTGTGGGAGTGCCACTCTTTTCTCCTTGTTGGCACGAGTACACTAAGGTGAATCAAGACCTTTTCCTAGGTAGAGGTAGGGTTTCAACCATGCTGGACTCTGTGCTTCCTGCCAGAGACTGCTCGGGTCCACTGGTTTTCTTCCTGACCCGAAAGAGGCCTGCAAGTCAGATAGAGGTGGTTTGGAAGAGACTGGCCTGGCCAACATACAGTGTTGCTGGTGCCATCTGCAGGTTGTTTGTCCTCAGGCAGTGTCATGATCTCTCAGACCCTGTGTTTCTTCATCAGTAAAAGGGGAAGATAAGGCTCTCCTCCTCCCAGGCACAAACAAGATCCTATTTGTGAAGGTGACTTGGGACTCACAATCTGCTGTGTGCTCAGGTGCTTCCTGAAGCAGGCTGCCTGTGGTTGGTGCCCCCGGGGCACCCCAAGGTCTTCTCCAGGTTTAATGTTCTGCAGTTGCTGTCTTAATATTCTTAATAATCTTATCTTTGATTTGTGCTTTTGAGGTACAGTGAGCATGTCAGGGAATTGGCACTTGGGTTCCCATGTGGTCCTGCCACCCAGGATGGTCACTCCCTGCTGTTATGGGCACTGCAGGACTTGCTCAAAGTCCAGGGATGGCCAGTACTGCCTACACTCTCCACTGGCCATGCCTGATGTGAAACAGGTAGGGTGAGAGATTACGGAAGAAAAGAAAAGGCCTTTTTTCCTGCTGTTCGCACAAAGGGCCTACATTTGCATTTTCTCTCGGGTCCCACAGATTATGTAGGTGCCCCAGCTGACAGCCTCAGTATGTGGGATGCGACAGGTTGGGGAAGTTGAGGATTTTCATGGATCTGGGCCTGTACTGAGTGAGGGGCAGGTTTCCTTTATAGCTGCTGAGAATTTTAGGTCCCCTGTCAGTGGGTCTGCAGCCCTGTTAGCTTTCTTGGGCAGTCAGGCTGTGACTGGGTCAGCTCCCCTCTCAGGGTGCACAGGAGTGTGGGGCCCTGCTGCTTCTATTTATTCTCTCTGTGCATTCAACAGCACACATGGAGGTACCTCCTGGATGCCAGGGATAGTCACATCAGGGGCCTTCTGGGATGATATATGACATTGACTTCATGTGTTGTGAATGAAAAAAATAAAATACACCTGGGCTCTCAACTCTGTGTGATTACAGCTGCAATGTAGGGTACATGGCAGCAAGATTTGTGGCTCTAAAGAATAAGTTCTTAACAGTGCATAAACACCTTTGTGACAGATAATCTAAAAATAAAAGTGAGCTAGGGCATGTGAGGGAGAGTGAACAAGACAGGCTGCCTCACAGATGGGGGAGACCAACCTCTCAGTCTGTGCCCCAGAGACATCTGACAGTGTCTACAGATGGTCTGTGGAGCCACAGCTAAGAGGGGTGCTGCTAAGCATCCTACAGTTCTCAGGACAGTCTCCACCACAGAGAAATGTCACCTGTGCTAAGGCTGAGAACCAATATCTCTCTTTAAAGAGACTGTGGTATTGTTGCCCAGTGAGTAGGGGGGGTATTACATATTGTCTCCACATGTTCTTAAGACAGTCCTATAAGTACAGCCATTTCCAGTTGACAAGAGAGCACCTGTCTGCAGAGATGACCACTGTGGGGGTCCTGTATGTGAGAGAGCAGTTAGGGTTTTGCAGGAAGGCTGTTGGTGGTTTGAGTATGTTTGCTCAAAGACCTTCACAGACACCCATAGCAGGCAGCAGTCTGCTTTTTCCCACAGACCACGCTCCTCATCTCTGCTGGCTCTCCCTCACTCTCAAGATGACAACTATGGCCTTCAAGTCCTGGTTGGGTCTGGGTCTCTGAGCCCCCTCTTTGGCCTGTGGACAGCCCTCCTGTCTCTGTGCCTGTGGTCCCTCTCTGCCTGGAGATGCTGATGGCTTGATTCTGTGTGGTCCCTTCTCTCCCCCGGTCTCTGTTCCATAACCAGGTCCCTTAAGGCCCAGAGCACCATAAAAATGCAGAGCCATCTGTTCAGGGAGGACAAGAAAAGCCTGACTCTAGCTCTCCGCACTGTTGCCTGGGTGCTGTTGGGGACAGTTGGTGGCATAAGACATGGGGTGGGGTTGGGGTTTAAGGACCCCTCAGTCCTGGGGGGTCAGGTGGGCCCATGCGTGAGCCAAGGTTGCATATCTGTGGGAGCCATAGTCCCCCTCTTCTCTCCATTCTCCCCACTTTCTCATTCTGCATCAGATTGCTGCACTGGCCCACCCTTTCCCTCCTTCTCTCTGCTCAGCCTTCTCCATCTCCTGCCTCTTGGCCAGTCCTTTCACCCACACCCAGGCCAGTTCTCCCTGAGCACCTTCCATGAGCTCACCTTTGCCTTCAGCATATCCATGTAATTTCTCAAGTAAAATCCATCTGTCCACAGATTCCTCGGTTTAGCCCACAAAGTTTCTGAGGGGGCTGCACTCTGCTCACAGGGCACAGCCACAGTGATGAGAAATCTGAACCTCATTAGTGGGAAAAACTGCTGCTCGGCAGATATCTTTATGTTCTTTTATGGGAAGGTAATGCCCTTCTAGAATTACGTCCTGTGTTCCCAGCAGGCATGTCCCACCAATTCGTCTAATGTATTTGAAATCAACACCAGGGTACATAGAGTAAAACAAAGAAACAAATTAAAAAAAATAAACAAAACCAAAGTTGGTTGAGAAGCAGATATTTTAATGAAAGTCATTGGTTATATATCCTAAGAAACTAGGGAAGACGGTAATGACCGTAGGCCACATTAGAGTTTCCTTGAGGCCTGGCTGGGTTTGTTATGGGGAGGCTTGGGACAGGTACAGACAGTCTCTGGAAGGTGACCGTGGCCTATTAGCTTTTGGCCAGTCAGCGAAGGTGGTCACTTCTTCCCCTTGTACTCACAGGACAGAAAAACGGGCACATTCACAGCTTGCAGTCAAAACTTAGGGGGAAAAGGCAGCTCTACCCTTTCTACCCTCTACCCAGGTTACAAAGGGTCACCCTGAGCCCTCCCATGCACGTAGTGGCCCCAGGAGACTTGAATGTCATCTGTTTTTAAGGTCTAGTAAAGGCAGGTCCTCAGCCCTTTGAAAAGAGATGCCGCCAATGAGATTCTCTGGTGATTGTGTTCCAGCTGCCCCGGGGCCTTTCCGGTGTTTTCGGTTTTGTGATGTGAAGCTGTAACTGGGTGGATGTATTTCAGCTTTGTTTTCTCTCTGCATCCCTGGTGTTGTGCCCCTTCCTCACAGGTCTAGGTAGCAGGTGAGTGATTAGCATTGCCTGTTACTCCCTTGGTCCCTCCTCTCTCTCTTCCTCCCTCCTTGTAGTCAGCAGTGATTGTTCTTAGAAAACTGAGAGTTCTGGCTTTATAGCCTGGAAGATGGAGCATGTGGCCTGGCCCTGTGACCCTGGATTCTGGGTAAATCAAGCAGTAAAGAGCCTTGGGTTAGCTGCTTCCTCCCTGACCATGATATCCCCATCTGTAAAAGCCACATGACAGCTCTGTTCTGGGGCTCCTGACAGCCCTTTAAAATGCAGCAGTGCTCTTAGGCTCTTGCACACATTTCAGCTTAACAATAACCCACAACCTTCGGACCAACTAACTCTTACACACATTTCAGTGAAGAGGGAGGAGAGGTCCATTCTGGGGACAGAGCAAACTTTTAAGTCTTTGTTGCAGAATTCATAGAGGTAACGGCTGCTTTGTTTATTAGCACATTTCTTAGTTTTGATAGTACAGTGATCCCTCACCTATCGTAGGAGTTACGTTCCAGAGACCCCCACGATAGGTGAAAATCTGCGAAGTAGCGGCGGTATATTTATTTTATTATTTATATATATTTTAAGGCTCTATAAACCCCACACTTCTATAAACCTTTCCCATTCTCTTGTTAACCTTTCCCACACTCTTATAAACACTTCATATGCTCTTAAACACTTTCTACACTCTTAAACCTACATAATTTTAACAACATAAAATTCTATATGGGTACTCACCAGTGAAGTATACTACAACTTGA
>PVJI01006307.1:0-87942 GCA_004026765.1 Micronycteris hirsuta | reverse complement strand
GCGGTCTTCCTCCTGGCATGCTCTGTGGTTCAGATGGCATCTTTCAGATGGGCAGAGGTTTCAGAGAGTCCCAGTCGCCTGGGGCTGCCCCTCCTGCTCTAAGCTTCTGGCCGCCTCGTGGGGCCGAAGTTATTTCCCCCGAGCCCCTGGGACCTCCTGCCGTGTTGGGGTGGAACCCCGCATCTTGCCCCCTAACCCGAGGCTTGCCCTAGAGCAGCTCTCAACTCGTCTTTGCTGCACTTTCTCTCTCCGCATGTGACCTGCCACTCCCTTCCGCCAAGTGATTTTGCGTCCTGACCCCACATCCCATCCGTTCACGTCACCTCCCATTTGATGTGAAGGTCGAAGAGACCCATCCAAGTGTGAGCCTTCAAAAGGGCAGGAGAGACCCTTCCAGGTTCCAGGGTCCATTACTCAGTGACCTTTCGGGTGGTCCTTAAACAGATATAGGTCCTCCGTCTTTGTTTTCACCCGGTCTCCCTCTCCCTGCCTTGTCACAGGGACGGCGGCATCGTCACCACAGTTCAGCGCACTGTTCCTGGAGTCTCACGTGAGCTGCGCTACGTGGAGTTCTAGCCCACGTGCTGGCGCTTTGTAAGTCATGGACATGGCTCCAGCTTCCCCGTGACTTTCCTAGTCACCCTCGGGAAAGAGAATGCTTGGGTGCCCAGTTCTTGTGAGATGTCACCAGCCCTCTGTGATTTCTTCTCCTTCTCTAAAGGCCCCAGAACCAGTCTGGAATTTTGTCCATGGTCAGGGTCAAAATCATTCAAGTGTCCTTCTCCTTCCCATTCAGAAGCAGGAATTAGATGCTAGGCACGGTCCTTAAAGATCAGCCATAGTGTGGGTTGGCAATTCTGTATACATTTTTCAGTGCCCTGGGGTTCAAACACCCAGAATAACTTGGGGGAAATGTGTGCTTTTCTTCTGCCTTCTCGTCTTCCCAGCCCCGGACTTCTGCTCTCTCGTTATATTAATTCTCCTCTGTCTTATATAAATATGCTTTTTTTAAAAAAGATTTTATGCCCTGGCTGGTGTAGCTCAGTGGGTTGAGTGCGGGCTGCAAACCAAAGGGTCACTGGTTCGATTCCCAGTCGGTACGTTCCTAGGTTGCGGGCCAGGTCGCCAGTAGGGGTACGTGAGAGGCAACCACACATTCATGTTTCTCTCCCTTTCTCCTTTTTTCCCCCCTCTCTCTTTTTTTTTTTTTTTAAAGATTTTATTTATTTATTTTCAGAGAGAGGAGAAGGGAGGGGAGAAAGAGCAATGTATGGTTGCCTCTCACTTGGCCCTCACGGGGGACCTGGCCCGCAACCCTGGCATGTGCCCTGACTGGGAATCAAACCAGGACCCTCTGGTTCCCAGCCCGCGCTCAATCCACTGAGCTACACCAGCCGGGCCCCCCTCTCTCTTTTTTATTTTATTTATTTATTTATTTATTTTTAGAGAGAGGGGAGGGAGGGAGACAGAGAGGGAGAGAAACAGCAATGTATGGTTGCCTCTCACATGGCTCCCACCGGGGACCCGGCCCGCATCCCAGGCACGTGCCCCGACCGGGAATCGAACCAGGACCCTCCGGCTCCCAGCCCGCGCCCAATCCACTGAGCCACACCAGCCAGGGCCCCCCTCTCTCTTTAAGTAAATAAATACATCTTAAAATTTTTAAAATAAATTTATTAACTGAGGGAAAGGGAGGGAGGAAGAGCTGGAGAGAAACATCACTGTATGGTTGCCTCTTGCACACCCCCTACTGGGGACCTGGCCCACAACCTAGGCACATACCCTGACTGGGAATTGAACCAGGGACCCTCTGATTTCCAGGCCGGCACTCAATCCACTGAGCTACACCAGTCAGAGCTTCTTGAGAGACTCAGTGGCACAGTAAGAGTGAGCTGTTTCATTTTCTGTGTTTATTATAAAAAATGGTACAACACTTATTTTATCAATAATGTAGGAGCTATGTAAATGCATTTGTCTTGCTATTATTAATGTTGTAAGAATGTAGGTAATAAAAAAGAAACGGGAGCAAGGACAATCATGCGTTTTCTGACCAGCTGCCACGGATCGATCAGACCGTGGCAGCGCATTAGGTCCCAGCTGTTAGGGACGGCGCAGTGGATATCAGCAGGTCCCGAGTGCTGTGTGGCCCTTTCTGAACTATAGATGATAAAGTTTTCCATTGTGGATGAAGGTCAGCAGACCACAGACACACACAGAACTTGGAAATTACCACTGGACTATTAGGTTACGATTCAGGACAGCGCCCTGTCCTATTTTAACTCAAGACCAATGTGCTGGTGATAAAGAAAGAAAAGGGCAAACCTGGCCTGTGTTTTCTGATAACGTTGCGAAATAGGAGATTTCAGGAAGCCATGGCCTGTACGTTTTTGCATAACTGGATTTCTGACTGACTTACATTGTAAGAGTTTGTTGATAAATGGACATGTACAAATCAACAGATCGACATGTTCTATTGTGCGTTAATTCTGTAAAAAACTGCAGAAAAACACGTGTACTCTGAGTAATTTCCATGCATCCAAGATATGAACTGAGAGGTGCTAAAGGACACAGTTCCAAAAATACTCCCTTCAGCAGCTTGCAGGGTGCTTGGCTTTCTCCTCTTACTTTCTGCTTTTCCATGAAGTCATTGGAGTTCTCTGTGAAATGCAAGTGTGGGTACCTTAAGTCGCTCTCCTTCTTCAGTGCTCAACTCGAGTTACTTTGTCAGAAGCTGGCCGGTCTTAGCGGGGTTGTGAGGAACTGCAAAGTGGGAGCAGGTGGGTGTCGATTGGGGGCAAAGGAAGGAGTCTGGGAAACCTGGAAGCGCGTGCTGACACGGGTGGGCCCTTGTGGACTCCAGCTGAAGCTCTAGGAACCTGGCGGCAGTGGGCACAGAAAGGCAGCCGAGTGACACGGAAGGTCAAGGTCGCAGCTTTGCATTGAGCAGTCCTAGACATTACGTGGCAGAGAACGCATAGTCGTGTGTGAGATGATTTCGCTTAAGGGGCTCTTGTCCTAAAGCAAAAGCGAGGGGCCGCTGGCCACAGCTGTGCAGTTCTGAGTCACTAGGAGTGAAGCTGAAGAGCGGCGCTTACCCGGCCGAAGGAGCGCTGCAGGGTGGGGGGCGCACGGAAGGCAGGAAGGTGTGGAGGATAGCAGAAGTGAGGAGGGCCCGGTTTCTCTCACAGGGGGACTCTCCCGACGCCTCCGTTCATGAGCCTTCTGTGACACGTTTGTTCCCCGTGGGCGAGTGCGTCAGGTCTAAAGAACCCTCTGTTCCCGCCTGCCCAGCCCAGCCCAGGTTAGTCTGACCGGCTCAGACTGTAGCGTGTGGCCCGGGAGGTGTCATTGAGGGAAGACGTCTGGAATATTCTGCCTCGAGTCCCAGTGACAGACCACTGCTGTGGTTGATGGGTCGGGGCACGTTCCTTGCCCTCTGTGGTGTGATCTTCCCTCGTCTGTTAGGACAGCAGTTTTAATAACGTTAATAAATGACGTTTCTCCGGTTTCCTACCTCTCCTTACACAGAGAAAACGTCTGAGTGAGGAAGATGCATTCTGCAACTCCATCCCTTCTTCCCCTCCCCCCTTTACCCCTCCCGGAACCAAGCTCGTTTTAAAACACGCCAGCTCAGTGTTCCCACGAGGACAGCCACCACCCGCGGGCACAGAGCTGGGGAGTCACACTCAGGACCTCGGGCCTCACCCCAGCGCCCATCCACGGTGGGCGCAGAAGACCCTCCAGTTCCCTGGGGACATCGACCTGCAAACACCACCCTCCTCCTGCGTCACCGCTGGGGTGTTGTGGGATTCAGACCAAGAGCCTCCTCTGTTTCCAGGGACACTGTCACTAAGGTCTCCCGCCCGGCCCCAGGGCTGAGTCTGTGTCCCTGGCAGGGGAGCAAGGCTGGCTGCAGCGTATTCGTTACTGGGCCTCAGAGAATCCTGTGATGTGAACCAGGGAGCACTTCCACCTGGACCCCTCCCGACGTGGCAGCTGGAGCCTCCGGGAGACCCCTCGCTTCCCGAGAGTTTAAGGACTGTCTTCCCTGCGCACCTTGCCTGTCATCTTTGGAACTTCTGGAAGAGTCGTGAAAGAGCTTTTGCCTTGGAAATCTTGCAGCTGGCCCCAAGGCTCCCTCTCATATTAGTGACTGCCACGTCGCATCTGTGACATTAAAGAGAGGCCCTCAGTTGATACGTGAGATTCACGAAACTCAGGAGGCCAAAGTAAACGAGGAGCACAGAGGCTGTGACGCGCTGGCTGGCTGTGTTTCTGGTGGTGCTCAGACTGTTAATTTTACGGGGTAGCTCTTAATATTGAGTCAAACAATTGAGTTAGAAAAGTAATTGACTTCTGCCCTGGTGGGATGTTTTCATATGCTTACTAGAATAATTTGCAAGTATGATATTACGTTGCTTTGAAAATTAAAGAGTAACTTTTTATAAAATGAGATAATGGGTGACTGAAGGGTAGCCTCTTTAAATGTAAACATTTAAGAAAGCATTCGTTGGAGACTCCTGTTAAAATTTCACATTTTTCCTGATAAGAGTGAATAAAATAGGCTCACCGTCCTTGATGGCTGAGGGTCAGGTGTGAGACCGGCGACCTTTCCCTCTAGGGGGCGCACTGGGGCGTGATTACAGTGGGGAGGTCCTTGTGTGTGTGCGCGGATCCCCCGCCGCCCCTCTCCGAGGATGTCTTTCCTTTGATCCTCCTCTAACAGTGAAGTAACAGTGTTTAATTATGCAGCCTCCGGAACAGTGTATCGCAGCGATCGCCTATAAAATTAACTAGCGGAACAAGACAAAATTCACTAGCGGAACACGACGGGAAGCAGCCCTCTTGGAGGTCATTTTACTTTTATTCTCAGTAAAAGCCTTGTGTTTCCTTCTCACTTGCACGCACGCACTCCTCCCCATTATTATAGGCTGTCATCTCAGCGTTACTTTCTCCTCTTTGTTACCCTGACCCTTTCTGTGTCACGTGCGGTCACTCCTCTAAAAATGCAACAAGGAGCCCGGCTGGTGTAGCTCAGTGGATTGAGCGCGGGCTGGGAACCAGAAGGTCCCGGTTCGATTCCCAGTCGGGGCACATGCCTGGGTTGCGGGCCGGGTCCCCAGTGAGGGCCGTGTGAGAGGCAACCATACATTGCTGTTTCTCCCCTCTCTTCTCCTCTCTCTGAAAATAAATAAATAAATTTAAAAAAAAAATAAAAAAATAAAAATGCAACAAGGTTGCACCTTACTTGTGTTCCCTCCCTGGTCTGTTCCCCAGGAGCGCCCGTGAGAAATTCTCCTCGTGGACTGTTAAGGTGTTGCTGGCAAACAGCATGAGATACAATTAAAAATTGGGAACCACAGCATACAAGAAGCCTGGTTTTGAGCTTGAGTTCTGGTCCCACTGAGGAGCCAGACGAAGATGCCACATTTCTGAGCATCAGCTAATAGTTCACTATTGGGAATAGCGAGTCTCACTGGACCGGTTTCCACGGGTGTCTGAAGCCCCGAAACCTCCCGCCCAGTGTTCTGTGTTTCCATGTCTTGCTCTCCGGAGAGGATTCACGGAGAGGTGGTGAGCTTTGCTTCCGGAGGTCCTGCCACCTCGTGCCAGGGCCCCAGCGGTTTGCCCTTCAGGTTCGGGGATGCTATAGTTAAGCCAGATTTAATATCAGAAATGTTCGTTCCACTTGTTTATTTTTTTCATCCTAATTTTAAAGGCACATTTGAGATAATCACACCCTGATTTCTGAACAATAGCACTGTGACTTGCTGTCTCGTAGCTAACTGCTTAGCTGCCCTGTAGGCCGATCTTGCTGGTGAGCAAGGTCAACACCACCCAGGGCCAGGGAGGTGGTCAGGGCTCAGAGTGCGAGTTGTCTTTGATATTCAGTATAGAAGGCTGGATATGTGCCAGCCGACTGAAGTTTCAGGTCAAGACAGTTGAAATATAGTGAGAAAAAAGTTTCAAATGACAATCTCAATAAAGCCGTTAAATAAAGAACCGTCAGTAAAATGCTACCAAATCAAATCTTACATTGTATAAAAAGATTGTACACCACGACCAAATGGGATTTATATTCCACGTGCACACGACTGTTTCAGCATTCCAAAGTCAAGCATCCACCAAATGAAGGTTTTTAAAAGTCACACGATCGTGTTGGTTAACGCAGAAATAGCATTTGACACCCATTCAAATGGGTAAAAGTCTAACACTCATTCATGATAGAAACTCCCAGCCAGTTGGGAGGAGGGGGAACTCCCTCGGCTTGCTACGGAACAGCTGCAAACCCCTGCGCAATAGACCTCGTGTGCAGAAAGGGGAAGTCGTGGAAGCTGCCGAAGCATTCTTCTTTAAGGCTGATGTACGGTCTCGGGCTTTTCTTTCGCGACAGCAGAAGTCAGCTTGAACTGGCTCACACGCGCACACACAGCTGTATTGAGTTAAACTGTTTGCTACACCAAGATGCTCGGATCCGTGGGAATCCTGGGGGGTGGGCATTGATGTTAAACGGTGGCGGTGTTTTTAGGTGACAGTGCCACTAAGGTTAGTGAGGGGGTGACGTTGTGTGACACCTGGCATTTGTTTCAAGGGACCGAGCCTTGTGGCAGAGACGGGAGTGTGTGAGTCGGACAAGACTGGTCCTGTGTTGACACTGTGGCTGCTGAGTCCTGGGCACACGGGGCTTATTATTCTACCTACTTTTGCATCTTACGTAGTACACACAGATGGAATTACTTGATGTAACACTGGTCACACCCATTGAGTGGCTGCTGTAAAAACCCAGAAAGTCCCGTGTCGGGAGGATATGGAGACACGGGAACTCGTGCTCTGTTGGTGGGGCCGGGAAACGGGGCCGTGGCCGTGGCCGGGGAAGGAAAACGCTATTGGCGGTTTCCCCCAAGCACTGAAAACAGCATTGTCAGAGGATCCAGCTATTCCTCTTCTGAGCGCAGACCCAGAAGAGCTGAAAACATAGGCACAGACAGGTGTTTGTTCACCCACGTTTGTGACAACATGGTGCTCAGTAGCCAGAAGGAGGCAGCGACCCAAGTGCCCTCGACAGATGATTGGCGGGACGGGATGTGGTCCGTACACACCATGGAGTAGGAAGGCGACGCATGCTGCAGCGTGAAGGGACCTGAGGACGTGATCCTGAGAGTCACGAAAGGGCAAATACCCACTTACCAGCTGAGGCTAAGTTTCCTTTTTTTGTTAAAAAAAAGAAAAAAAAAAGCCAGGTGTTTTTTTTGTCTGGTTTTCGTTTTGCACTGAACAGCATCACTGGATAATACTCCTCTCTCTCCTGCCGAACAGAAGGGATAAAATTAGCTTCTCCCGGGGCTGAGCCTGTAGGGGTTTCCGGCAGCTGTAGTTTGCATTGAGGAAGAAGAGGATGGGGAGGTTGTCATGGGAATGCCTCCTGAGTCTCCCTGCCCTGGTAGTTTTTCCTAAAACATGGCTCCTGCTTACGATGGATTTATCGACACAGATTTGTTGCACACCCGTGTGGCAGGCACCGAGTGGGCTCTTCACTCACACTATTGATAATACTCAAAATGGGTGTGGGCGGAAGTCCCGCTCCCGATTGCCAATGTGGAGGTAGGCACAGGTGGTTCAGGGATCCGCCCCTAGTTAGAGGGAAACAGCTCATCGATTCGCCGAGTTTGACACTTTTGTCAGCTGCTTGCTGTCTGGGGAATTCAGGGAGCTCATTGGGGTAGCAGAGAAGGGGGTGCTCACCCTAAATTAAAGCCCCGCCCCAGCTGCACCTCCGTGTACATATATCTGTCCCAGTCTGTTAGTCCCAGGATGAGCCATAGACTTTCCACCTTCGTGCCTTATTCATATGTTTTTTCTGGTTACAAACACTCCCTCAGGAGAATACTCCCTTTTAGGCCGTCCTTGGGAGACTTCCACTTGTGCTTCTGATGGTGCCCAGAGTTGATCTCAGATATTCCCTGCTGTCTCTCCCAGGAACACGCTGGAAATGCACTTCCCCACCTGGTGCGTGTGGGCGGGGCCCTGGGACTAGTTCCGGCCCACGAGTTGGGAGTTGAGTTGGGAGTCTGAGTGAGTGAGTCCGTTCTGTGTAGAAGGTCCGGCTCGCACTGGGAGGGACTCCAGGGGGCTCACTCCTTCCCCTGGCAAGGGGCCTGGCCGTGTCTGAGGTGGAGGCTGCGTGCTCACTGTCCCCAGTGCGGAGTGTGCTCCCGTCCCTGTGTTTACCACACTTCAGTGACCACAGCCACGTCACCTTAGGGTGTGGATGGCCGTGGACGCGTTTGCATTCTCTGACGGGTGGTGACTTGCAGTAGATGGTGCCAGGAAAGACTGCCGGGTCCTTCAGCTTCTGAACAGACGGGGAGTCCATGGCGGTGGGAAGCCAAAAGGACCTTTGACGTTAAGCTCGTTTGAAGGCTCAGCGATGGTCTGGTCTGGATAGGAATTTATGACTTGGGATAGTGCTTAGAAAGTCCAAAGAACATATGCTTTTTAATATTTTTATTTTGGAACTATATGGATATTTTACTCATTTTAGATGTTTTTTGAGAAGAAAAGAATCGGCTGGAGATTTTATACTCATATGGTTTAAGACATGTTTCTGTGCTTGTTACCTTTAATGAGGGATCTGCTAACACAGATTGCCTTCTGTTCTTTTAGCAAGCCAGGAGCTGGATTTTTAAATGAAAGCCTGGTCATTTGCAGCGTGTAATCCAAGGCACCCATCGCCCCCTAGTGGCAGTGCTTCGTAATTGCAGATTCTTTCGGTGGACCAGGGTTACCCGTTGAAGCTGCAAACAAAACAAAGCATCTGAGATGTACCGGTAAAATGCCTACAGTCTCTTAAAACATACAGCTGTCATTATTTATTATGACGTTGTTATGGGGTTGATACTACCAACGTAGATGTTCTGGAATGAGAAGGGACACACCGGATTTGTGTTTGGAAAGAGCGGATTTCTCTTTGTAAACAAACTGACGAGATGGGAACTCTGGCGCTGGGTTGGCGTCGGGGCTGCCACACCTGGAACCACTTGCTGGGGGTCTGCAACCTGTGCGACCTCGGCAAGGGGCCGCCCTCTCTTTTGGCCACAGTTTGGATGTACTAGGAGGGTGTACGTTTTTATGTGTAAAGTTAACCTTGCCTCGGCTGGTGTGGCTCAGTGGATTGAGTGCCGGCCTGAGAACCACAGTGTGGCTGGTTTGATTCCCAGTCAGGGCACATGCCTGGGTTGTGGGTTGGGTCCCCAACTGGGGACGCACGAGAGACAACCACACATTGATGCTTCTCTCCCTCCCTTCCCATCTATCTAGAAATAAGTAAATAAAATCTTAAAAAAAAAGAAAAAGTTTATCCTGAAATTGACCATGGTATTCTTTTCACTTTGATTCTTAAATCAGTGGCAATTTCATAACCACAAAAACTAGCCATGTCTTAGAGTAACATTCGTGCACCGGGACGTAGCCTACGTCTGTCTGCAGGAGGTCTGGTTGATCCCCAGCCTGGCCAGTCCCGGGTTTTAGTTGAGACTGTGCCATTCAAGACCCTGTCAGCTTTTCTGTGATCAGCAATGTGAAGACATGGGCCAGACTTTCAGCCGGGGCGGACCGGTGCCTGGACTTACGGCTGGCAATCTCTTGCCTTTATTTGTGGGTTCTTTTGGAAGATTACAGAAACATCAGTCACTTGTTTCCATAAATATTTGATACTGCCAATTGAGTGTGATGAAATATTGAAAATATCATTTATTAAATATTTAAAAGTTCAGTCTTTGGAACTGGCCAGATCTCTCCACTCTACTGCCAGCCTAAAGGAGCAATTTAGGAAATTTGAATTGTAAAATTAGAATACTGGGGGAAAAAATAAAAGAACTGGGAGTATCACTATAAAATTATTTTTTTTACTTTGGACAATTTAGTCATTTTCAGCTGAAGGCCTTTCTATTAGGGTAGCAGAAATACATGTTTTATGCTACCACCTTTTTTTTTTTTTTACGATTTTATTTATTTATTTTAGAGAGAAGGGAAGGAAGGGAGACAGAGAGGGAGAGAAACAGCAATGTGTGGTTGCCCTCTCACATGGCCCTCACTGGGGACCTGGCCTGCAACCCAGGCATGTGCCCCAACTGGGAATCGAACCAGGACCGCTTGGTTCCCAGCCCGCGCTCAATCCACTGAGCTACACCAGCCAGGGCTATGCTACCACCTTTTTATATTTTCTGCAGTTTGCCTAGTATTTTTACTGAGAGTCACATATTAGAATACTCGTCAGTTTTATTTGCTGTGCTTATAGTTTTATTAATAAAACCTTAACTATGAAGACAAATTGGAATTGACTATTGCTCTTAATGGTACACTATTAGCAGTAAGTTGAATTAAAAGCTTCTGTGTTTTGAAAGGGGAGATTAGTGACGGACAGTGGAGGTTTGGGGCGCTGCCCTTACAACGGCCCGTTTATCTGCATCACACCTACCACGCCGGCAGTGCTCCGGCTTGCATCACAGCACAGGGCTCGGCGGGCTTTCTGGAGCAGATGGGGAGTGTCAGCCACTAGGAAGAGCATTCAGCCTCACTGTTGTTTTCTGTGTTCAGTGGACCTCCCAGACCGCAGGCTGCGGCCAGCTCGGGGCCCCCGCACAGCCCCGCACTGGTGTTTCCGAAGGAGACGGGCAGGTGCGCAGTAGCCTTCCGACTTCCCTTCTTCGCTAAGCGCCTCGTCCTAGGAGCGGCTCTCGTGCAGGGAGACGTTTTCCAAAGGCACTTTAGATTTCGGCCTTCGTGGTCTGGGTGTGGGGTCGCAGCCGGTCCCTCTGTAATCTCGGCACAGACCGCCCAGGGCCTGCTGCACGTGGGCCCCAGGCTCTCGTCTCCTTCACTCAGGACATCACCTGCCAGAAACAGGAACTTACACCTTGGGTGTTTAAAACACCAAATCATAGCTGCGTTTCAGTTCTCAGCCCCAGCTGTCTTCTCTATGAGAGAACGTACAAACCAGGATGCTGATTTCATTTGTGCTGTGTGTGAGGTTCCTTCTGTACCCATTCATTGGCCAGACAGTCCCGGAGCGAGGAGACACTAATTAGCAGACAACAGAAGGCTGCCCCCTCCTGGAACCTGTTTGTCTGTGTCTGAGTGGAGGAGGAGGTCACGACACAATGGCACCTTGTGGCATTTCCTGTGTGTGACACTGTCCCCTGCCTGTCACGTGTGATGGGTTTGATCACACAGCAGCCTGTGAGGTGGGCTCTCCTGTCCTCAGTACAGGAAACTGAGGTCGCGGCGGAAGCCGAATAACCCGCCCCGAGGCCCCAGGCCGCCTCCACTGCCCGGTCTGTGCCGTGGTGGCCAGGAGCAGAGGAGCGGGTGGGCAGCAGAAAGGAGGGGGAAGTGGGGGCCAGAGCAGCAGGCGCTGACCTGGTTGGACGAGGGGACATTTGAACAGAGACCTGAAGCAAGGTGATGAGTCCCTGAGATCCTGGCAGGGGACTCGAGAGGTCGAAGCTATTTTAATAACATTAAGGTGGTAACTTAATATTATTCTTTCTACTGACAAGTAGGTCCGTCGGTCGGTCTGTCTGTCTGTCAGTCCCACATAAACGAAAGCTGCTGGGTCCTCAGTAGCCTTGGTGTGAACAGTGTGTGTGAGCGCACAAATTTGAGGACACCGTTTAGATTAGATCCGAGCGGCTGCTGTGTGAAGAATCAGCGTGGGAGGGTGAGAACGGGCGCGGTCGCTTGGCCCTTGTAATGAACGGCCTGGGTGAGCAGCAGGCGTGAGAGAACCGGCCGCGTCTGGGGTCTGTGTGCGCGGAGTTTTCAGTGTGGTAAAACGCGTGTGACCAAGTTTCCTGCTGTGGCCGTTTTAATTGTGCAGCTCAGTAGTGTTAACTAGATTCACTCATATTGTGCAGCCGCCCCAGGCCCCTTCTCATCCTGCAGACTGAGACTCTGTGCCCGGCGAACTAGTCCCGGGCGTCTGAGTTGACCTTGGACGTGGAGGCCCAGGGTCCGCTGTGGGTGCGGTGTGGTGTGCGTCAATGGCTGACAGACACGTCCTTCATCCGAGAGCTGGTGGCTTGTTGCGCATCCAGACGTCAGCCCTCGCGCGCCCACAAGCGCGCTGCTCCTCCCTCGCGGCGTGGAGTAAACGCAGGTGACGTTCTCCTGTCATCCGTAACGGCCATCGCGGCAGCAGAGAAGTGGTGTCCCGTCACGGTGACACGTTGTACTGGGGATGGATTTGCCTTTGCATTTAGCTTCAGGTGCCTCTGAACTGATTTGCACTCGCGGCACAGAGTCCGGGTGGTTCAGGCACAGACAGGCACAGCTCCCCGGGAGTGAGGGCCCGACCCCGGCCTCCCCGCCGGCCCAGCTGCCGGCCCAGCTGGACGGAGGGGTTCTGTGGTTAACGTGCGTCCCGAGGTGTGGTGTGAGCTGATAGCACTCGCGGTGACAGTAGCAAGAAAAGGACGAAGTTCCAGCTGTGGCGTGGACTGCGTGGGGGAGCTGGGCGCTCAGGGTGGACCTGGTGGCTCTAATGGGGACAGAGCCAGGCCCGGCCGGACAGGAGGGGCTGGAACCCAAAACCGATTGTGCCAGGTGAGCTCCTGCCGGAGCAGCGCGGGTCTCACCTTGGGAACAAAGCAGCAGGTGCAGTGCCCAGTCCGGAAGGAAGACCTCGCTTCTCCAGTTACAGCCTGGCCCTCTGGGGAGGGCGGGGCCTGGATCGCAGACGGGAAGTGGAGGTCGAGGGGTCAGTTAGGAGCTCAATAAAGAGGGAGCGGGGCTGGAATCTGACCCCAAGTCAGCCTGACTCCAGGACCCGTGTTTTAGGAAATGTGCTTTTTGTTGTTTTGTGACCTCACGTTTGTAATTTTTACATTCATCAATCTTGTCAATTCTGCATCTTTGCTGTACGTTTTTGCTTGCGGTGCTGGTTTTCATAAGTATTACTGTCAGAAAGACATAGCGTTCTTCTCTGCGACTTTTCTGGGACGGGCTGCAAACCACTCAAGTGTGTCTGCTGGCCGTCAGCTCTTTCCCGTTCATCTCTGGAGCGGAGTCGGGTTCCTCCAGGACTCAGACAGTTTCTCCGTTCCTTACTCCAGAATTTAGCACGTCGTCCCACTGGGGTCTCGACACCAAACTCTGCAACAAAAAATACAAGGGCTGCCTTCCGGACCTGCGGGAATGGTGTTGTTTTAATGGACGTGTGTCTTCAAAAGCCATTCAGTTAAAAATAGCCATTCTGACCTGCTGTACTTCCCTTTCTTTTTTAAAACACAGCTAACAAGCACAAGCCGTGGCTTGAGCCCACCTATCACGGCATCGTGACGGAAAACGACAACACCGTGCTCCTCGACCCCCCGCTGATCGCCCTGGACAAAGACGCCCCGCTGCGGTTCGCAGGTAGGAGCTGGCTTGTCATTGGCTCCGGGTCCCCTGGGGCTGGGTGGGCCCGGTGGGAAGTGTCAGGGTCGTTGCTCAGCCTTTCTCAGAGTGTCTTGGTGGCTAAGGGCGATTTGTGGCTCCCGGGCACCACGTTTCCCTGTTTGTTTTAATAATTGGGGCCACCTGACCAAAAACCTGTCCTTGTGGTTGAAAAGCAAGATATTTCATCACGTCCTTATATCCCTTGTCTTGATGTCATCGGACACGTAACGCCTAGGCCAGTACCTCTCGGATGTCACGTGCACTCATCACACCTGAGGGTCGCGTTAAACGCATTCGGGATGCAGAGGGTCTGGGGGAACTGGAGGTTCTGTTCGAGCCGGCGGGGGCGGCGGGTGTGTGAGAGGCAAGGACCTGGCTGATCACAGCTCACAGTCTCCCTGCACTACCTCGGCTTCAGTTACCTGCAAAGATTTATTTGAAAACGTCAAGCAGTCTTTATAGAGACAGCCTTTGGCTTAGATTTTACTTTCTTTTTACTTTTTTAAAGATTTTATTTGTTTTTAGAGGGGAATGGAAGAGAAAGAGAGGGAGAGAAACATCAATGTGTGGTTGCCTCTCGAGTGCCCCCTACTGGGGACCTGGCCTGCAACCGAGGCATGTGCCCTGACTGGGGGTCAAACCAGCGACCCTTTGGTTTGCTCAGTCCACTAAGCTACGCCATCCAGGGTGGATTTTACTTTCAAATAATCTTTAAAGTGGAGATAGTTCATAGGATTGTAACCTGACGGTAGCGACAGATCTGGGGTCGCTTGGAATGTCGCCGTCCCACTGGCGTGTGGTTGCCCCTCAGACCGGCTCTTGCTTTGGTTGTGCCCATAGTGACTTCCCTGGCGGGCGGGGCACAGGGCCCTGTTACCCCTTCTTTGCCTCAGAGTCATAGTTGACATTGCGAAGTTGATTTTTTCTAAGTATTTATTTATTTTCGTAGAGGGGAGGGAGCGAGAAAGTGAGGGAGAGAAACATTGATCAGTTGCCTGTTGCACACGCCCCGACTGGGGACCAAAGCTGTAGCCCAGGCTGTGTCCGGACCCACCGGGAATCGATCCTGAGATCTTGGGCTTTGCGGGAAGACACTTAACCGCCTGAGCTACACCGGTCAGGGCGTGAGTCGATGTTTAAAGAGTCGTTGTTACGTGATCGTTACATTTCCAGGACAAATTTCTCATGTTAGTGTGTGCCGTTTGCCTGGGGACCAATAAGAAAAATTCAATTAACTGGTATAGATCAGATGGCCTATTAATTTTACTGCGTGTAAATTGAGGAAAATGAATGTGTTTCTGAAGAGCTATTTAAGCAGTAAATTTGCTCTTCGTTCTCTTTAAGTGCCACATCCCGTTTTCAGGAAAACCACCAGAGAACCAGCTTGAGCTGTTGAGGGCAGCGGTTTCACCTGCTGGTGGGTTTTGGGAGAGGGACCTGATTGGGGGGCCGCAGAGCACCCTGGGCTGGGAGCACACGTGTGGTTTCTGTCTCGTGGCCAAGGGGTTCCCTGATGTTCCCTCCTTCCTCCAAATTTGAGATCATTTTTAGCACTGCATGTGGGATTCCTCTGGAACGAACTAGGTTTCTGAGTGTGTGTGTGTGTGTGTCCCCACACGCACACTCACACACACACACACACAGTGTGCTGAGTTTAGTCGTCACCCACGATCCTCCCTGTGGGAGTGACTTCAGGGCTGGGTGAGTCCTTCAGTAGGATTATCAGCTTATGTTTCGGAGCAGACGTGCACATTCCCGGCACTTCGGGCATTCTCGGGTCTGTGGTCCTGGGGTGCGTGCCAAGGCCAGTGCCCAGGACTGGGCGGCACCCCGTGGATATTGTCGGAGGAACGAATGGGTCGCCCAAGATCACACAGCCCGTGGGTGGTGGGGCTGCCGTCCCGGCCAGGTGGTCCGACTCCAGCCGCGGTTCGGAGGTTTGCTGGGTCGGCTCCCATGACGTTATCATCAAAACATCGCAAACATCCCGGCCAGCAGCCTTGCTGCATCCCGGGAGTGTGTGGGTGACCACCGGAGATCACTTGTCAGACTTCTGAAACAAATGCCTGGGTGATGCTGGTCGCTTAGTCACCAAAGCACATTGTAAACTGTCTCTCATCAGACCGTCGTGTTGAAGGCACGGAGCCTAGTCTGCATTGTTTTCTTGGAGTGAAATAGCAGAATAGAGTCTTGGTATTTGTCAAGTAGTTTAGGAAATTAAAACGACTAGATTTCCTTTTGAGATTTTATTTCTTTTCAGAGAGAGGGGAGGAAGGGAGAAAGAGAGGGAGAGAAACATCATTTGGTTGCCTCTTGCACTCCCCAAACCGGGGACCTGGCCCACAGCCCAGGCACGTGCCCTGACTGGGAATTGAACAGGCCACCTTTTGGTTCGTA
Organism: Micronycteris hirsuta; assembly: GCA_004026765.1. Taxonomy (NCBI): domain Eukaryota; kingdom Metazoa; phylum Chordata; class Mammalia; order Chiroptera; family Phyllostomidae; genus Micronycteris; species Micronycteris hirsuta. The sequence goes on along the minus strand of PVJI01006307.1, from coordinate 72,108 downwards.
GGCACTCAATCCACTGAGCCACGCCAGCCAGGGAAAAATGACTAGATTTCTTATTCAGCCCCTTTCCCTAATTGCTAAAAGCCTGGGTGGAGGTGGGGAGGAAATTGTGTTGTGTGTGTGTGTGACGGGGAGTGAGAAGCCTGAGCCCCTCCCAGGCGCCGTGTGGTGGCCTGTTTTTGACAATCGTCCCTTCCTCACTGCCCGGGTCAGGTGCCGAGCACGTCACCTTGTTCTTTTTAGGCTCTTCTTTTTGGAAGGTGGTTTTATCCCAGCATCCTTTTCTGCTCCCCCAGACAGAGTACAGAGACTTTCTCTATAATGTCAGCTGAGCAGCTGCAGCAGAAACAGACTCCAAGAAGGCACAGGGCGAGAGTGGGTTGCCGCTCTTGTTGCTGTTTAATTAGAACCAACTCCGATCCAAGACCCTTTCTCCCTGTGCTTTGTCTTGTTTGCGACTCGGGCCCTGCGGGTGGCCGGCGGGGCCCACTCCTGCGCTCCACCGTCGCCCAGTGTTGCCTTTTCCGCGTGTGCGATAGGCTCACACTGTGTCTGTGGCGGTGCACTGCATGTGTTTGGTTAAGCCACGTGAAATTGCCAGTTTTATGTGTTGAAACGATCAAATATGAGGCAGAAATCAGTTGAGTAGCAGTTTTAAGCGAGTGTCTGGGTATTAGGATGGAAACGTCGTATTTAATAGTTTCTGACTGAGGTGAGCTTGTTTTGGGTGCAGTTGCCTCCCGGCAAGGTCTGGGATCCATAACGGTTCAATGTCAGCACCTGCGCCAGGTCTCTGGAGAACACGAGAAGCATAAAAGTTGTTGCCCGTTCTCAGAGCACGGATGGGGGTGGTGGTCCCAACCAGCACCGAGGGTGTCGGCCCCAGGTGCCGGGAGGCTTGCCATTCAGCACCCAGCGAGAGGGGCCGTGCACAGGGCAGACGGACATGGGCTGAGGCAGGGTGAGCACCCCTGCAGGCCCAGGGATGGACATAGGCAGTGGGGGGGACCTGCCTGGCAGGGCTTCCAAAGCTCCAGGTGACTAGCTCGCCCGAGTGGTGTGTGGCGTGGGTTGGGAGTCAGCCGGGGTTGCGTGGTTCCAGTGCCGCGGGATGGGTGGGCTGTGGCTGCGTGCGCAGCACCTATGCTGGGTTCAGACCCCCCGGGGCCCAGACGCCCAGTGCAGACTCTGGGTAAAGGCTAAGGAACCCGGGGCAGCCGGCGGGGCTTAGGAGCAGCCTGCAGCCTGCCCGCACCGGGACCACCAGGCAGTGCCAGTTAGAAACACAGACGGCTGGGCTCCCACAACCGCCAGTCAGAGCCTCTGCGGGCGGGGCGTCCTGGCAGACCACGTTTTGAACAAGCTTCCCAGGCAGCTCATGGTGCTGAACTTGGAGAGCCAGTGCCACAGTCAGGGGCGTTGTAGCCCGTGGGTCATGGTGCGGGCGCTGTGAGCATGCACCCTGTGGGGGGTGTGCTTTGCTGCTGTGGGGCTTCCGTGCTCGAGAGACTGTGCTGCTGAGAGCCACCTGTGAGCTGTCCCCAAACCAGCGTGGACCAGTCACCAGAAATAAGCCTCAGCCTGAGGTCCAGCTGGCGTGCGTGGGCGCCAAGGCTGAGTAAGGGGAAGTGAGTTGGGGACGAGAGCTGGCTCAGAAGGGACCAGTGTACCAGCTGCTTGCTGCTCAGCAGGTGTCGGTTCTCCCTGGGTCCAGATCGGTGGGCCTGTGGCCCGTTACCCCGCCTTCCGCAGCCCCATGCGTGCACGGCCCGCCGCGAGGACCAGGTGTGCTCTCCCTGGGAGGGGAGTGTTGCACAGAGAGACAGAGGTGCCGAGGCCGGCCAGCTTGCTCGGGGCCTGTGGCAGCCCCTAGATCCTGGTCACTGGAGCCGCCTTGGGTTCTGGCTGTTTCCAGGCCCTTTTCTCTGGCCTGCAGTCGATTCCGCGAGTTCGGGATGGCTTTTCCGTGATGTCCCTTTGGCCTGGGTGAGCTGAAATGCCTCTGTGTTGCTTGCAGCCAGAGCACCTAACGTCCGAGCCAGCCTAGTGGCCTTTACTAGGAGGGCAGCACAGGGCAGGGCGACCTGAGGGGAGGACTGTCGGCTCGGCGGCAGACACCCCTTGCTTTTGGAGAAGAGCAGTGCAGTTCAAGGTTATTTTCGGGTTCGGAAGAAGGCTAAGAATAATGCAAAAGCAGCCTGCAGCCCAGGCTTCTTAGAGGGACAGGTGAGGAAGCGAAGGCTAGACGCTGTCAACTGAGAGCCCTGGACGTGACTTTGGGTGTCGAGAAGTCAAATCTATGCTGTGTTGGGTTCCTCCGTGATCACAGTTTTATGTTTTGCTTTTAAAAACACTGCAGTGAAGCGCCTCTGACTACAGGTGTCTTCGGGGACCCCAGGGAAATGAGGGCGGGGGAGGTTTGGTCCCTTCGAGGCTCACAGGTAGCTGGAGAGGTCATCCCGGAACCTGGGGGGCGTTTCCCACTTGGGAGGGTTTTAGGGGGGCTTTCCCAGCAGAGCAGGCGCCCCTGGTTCACGCTGAGCGGGAGGGGCCGGGCGGGAGAGAACAGCGACAGGTGGCGCTGAGAGGTGAGTCCAGGCGAGGGCTGTGGACGCAGAGGGCACCCCCGCAGGCAGGGGGTCGCCGTGCTGTGACCCGTGTCATCGATGCACGAAGCTGTACGCACGGAAGCGGCCTGCGTGTGTGACTGTGTCGGGGACGGGGGAGAGGGCTGAGTCAGTGACAGCTGGGAAGTTTGAAAATCAGCTCCTGGGACAGTGGGGCAGCCCCTGCTTTGGGGGGGCACAGCGAGGCTCGCCGTCCGCGGGGCGTGGGAACTGCCCGTGAACGCGCCGAAGGGACACGGGGAAGGCCACTGGCTGTGCGCGGTGCCGCAGGCAGGTCGAGGAGCAAGCGTTTCTCCATCAGAGGTGCCCAGCGAATTCTGCACGGATGGAACAGCGTGAAGTCCGGCTTCGGGCTGTTCCGGAAGCGAGGTGTTGCACAGGCGAGGCAGACTCTGCACGCTCACCTTCCTCCCAAGCCCCCCTCTCTCTGTGCCTCGTCCCCCGAGGGGGCTGCCTCCGGCCCTCGGCACTCCCCGTTCCCTCTAAGTCCTGCACTGCTGACCGTGTTCCCTTAGCTTCTTTCCGCTGCTGCTCAGGTGTTACCTGACCCATGAGCCCTTCCCGGAACACCCGGAGCAGGAGAGCGAAGCGTGCCGCCGCCTTCCCACACTCCTCGTCCTCCCCCCCTCCTGCCAGGTGAGACCCCAAAGGAGAGATGTGGGGGTGTCTCTCAGCGGAGGGTTCCACTCCTCACAGAAGCCTCTCAGGGTGCGGCCTGAGTGACGAGCGTCGTCAGCCCCTTGCTCGGCAACGGCGGCATCGCCACCGCGCGTGGGGCCTTAAGCCCGCACCGCCCCGCGCAGCGGCCCTTGCCAGGACAGCACGCGCCGCCCCCCCAGTTTGCCTGCTCGGGGTGCACGACTGCCTCGCTGTTCCCTTCTCGGAACAGTGAACCCCAACTCAACACTGAGAGGTTTTCTCTGAATCGAAGACGGGCAACTTGACTTATTTTAAAATGTATTACGCGGTGCCCCTTGACACCCCAAGCGCATGAACAGAACGTGGTGCGTCAGCATGTCCTGGGGGCCAGTCGGACGTGTCTGCGCCCAGCCGTCTGCTCGCGGGCAAGCCTGTGGAGCGTGCTCAGCAGGCCTCTCCGTGGAGGGCTGGGCGGCGGGGGTCCTGGGCTCTGCGCCCCCCTCTCCGGACTCTTTGGCCGGAGAGGCTCCCCTTTGCCACCGTCGTGGGAAGGCAGCCCTCGACAGCGCAGAATCCAGCGCCTGTGTTCTGATACATCTTTGCTCCCAGACACTGAAACTTGAACTTCATATCATTTTCCTGCGCCACCCTGTGATGTGTGAAAAGACAAAAGTAACCGTCAGTGTGCAGGTTGTTCAAAAATGTGACGTGGGCAGGAGTTGGCCCGCAGGCCCCGCAGGTGCCTGCCCGACAGCCATCACGGCGCTGTCTGTCTGTCTGTCTACCTGATGGCCGTCTGCAACACCGTCCGTCTGTCTACCTGATGGCCGTCTGCAGCACTGTCCGTCTGTCTGCCTGACAGCCGTCTGCAGGGCCCTCTGCGGTGAGGGGGAGGTCTGGCGTCTGCATCCCTCCTCCTGAGGTCCTGGGCCCGTGCGGCTGCTGAGAGGCGGCCAGGACAATGGAGGAACTGGACTTTTAGTATTTACTGTTAACGTGAACTTTAATTCAATTAGACAGCCCCGTGTAGCCGGCGGCTTCGGCAGTAGCCGGCACAGACCCAGAGAGCCGCCGTGTGGGGGCAGCGGGACCGAGGACAGAGTGACCCGTCACAGCTCCTGCAGGGACGGCAGAGACCGGCACTGCGGTGTTGTCACGGAGCGGGTGGCGGGGGAGGGGCGGCTGCGGTCGCTGCAGACGCTGCCGAGGGGCCGCCTCCTGCCGGGCAGCGTCCGGAGCCGGAGCGCGCCGCCGGGCCGACTCCTCGGCTCGCACTCAGCTCGCAGAGCAGCGGCTGCGCTGTCGCCGGCTCGCCGCCCAGGACGCCCACGGCTCTTGGGCACACAGGTTGGGTGAGAGGGCAGGATGCGAGCACTTCATACTGCGTGACTGCGTTTTTCACACCTCCGAAACAAGCAGAATGAAACAGCACTACTCAGGATATACAAATATATGGTAAAACCATTTTTAAAAAAAGCAAGGGGGGCAGAAGGTGCCCCGGAGCAGCCACACTGAGTGGGGGGCAGCCACACTGAGTGGGGGACAGCGGGGCTCCCGACTGCTTCGCAGGCCCGCCCCTGGGCGTGGGCCTGGCCGGGTGGGCGTGGCGGTGGGCGCCGCGGGCTGTTGTCTCCACGCAGCGGTGACGGGCGTGCTGGTGTCGCTGCTGTTAGGGTTGAGTCTGGTTTCAGTTCCCACTGGTGCAGCTGTTCTGCTCAGAGAGGTGTTTCTGTTTGTTGCCTGGGTTGCGTTGGAGCCAAGATTAGATAAGAAGACACTGTTATTTATTCAGCTTGAGAACAGAGGATTAAAATAAAAGCCGTTGCTCCAACCGTTCGTTTCATTAATCTAATGATGAATGGAACGTCACCAGACTCAGCACAAGAACTGACACTGGAAATGAACATCTGAAAACTGCGAAGAACAAATAGGTGTGCGTCTCAGTCACTGTCATTCCAGTGTCCATTTAACACACCTGAGGGGTCAGGAAACTGTAGCAGCGTCTCAGGGCAGGTGGGCGTGGTTTCGGAAGCCACGTGCAGGCGGTGGTAAGTAGGGGGCAGGTGGTTTGCCACCAGAGGTCCAGGTGTGCGGTGGCCGCGCCAGCAGGCGGCCCCGGCGCTGACTGCGAGATCTGCCCCCCTTTTCTGTGTAATATGTGCACCTTTGCCTTTTTTCCTTATTGTTCTGTCTTCGTTCTTTCCTGCATTACTGACATGGGTTTATCTTTTCTCCCTTTAGAGAGTTTTGAGGTGACAGTCACCACAGAAGGTGATAAGGGGTTCTTTCTATCCCTCTTACGAATATTAACCCACTAACTTTGTCTGTAAAATTGGGAATCAGCCCTTAAACAGAAGAAGCTGTCATGCTCTTTTGCCTCCTTTTATTCCCCTACTTGTTTCTATTTTATATTGATGGAAATCGTATGTAACCAAACCCTTGGCTAGAAATATCTGGAAATCAGACATCCATTTGAACTATGTAGATAACAGTGTACATTTTTTCTTAACTGAACTTAAAAGATTCATTGAGTAACCATTTTTCTATCAGTTGTAAATAAATTTGGACGAGTTCTGTTGTATTTTTATGTGGAATACATTTTGTGAAGTTTTCTATGTACGTGAAAACATTTACATTTGTTCTCCCACGGGCAAGAATGGAAACGCAGATTTCGACTCCTCACTGAGCTGGTACGCCAGTGCAGGGGCCCTTACCTTCCCAGGCAGGCTCCCTCTCCAGGTCTGGCAGGATCAAGTCCGAGGCCAGGGCAGTCCAGCAAATCCTCTCCGTGCAGGATGCTGCATCTTACTGGTAGACGCTAGCTGTTGAAATGGATGCCTGAAAAGTTGGTATTTCTACCTCTCGTCCAGTAGTTTGCTTTGATTCCCTAATTTTAGCCAGGCTCATTGCACAGGAAGACTTGTTTCTCCTGATTTTTTTTTTTTTTGACAGACTTTCTGTAATTTTGGTGCTGAACCTATATCTCATGCTGCTCTTCTCTCGACACCTAACTGCATTTTATCGCCGCCTCTCTGGTCCAAACCAGAACAGCTGCCCAGCTCCCCCCACTGGCCGGGGCAGTCTCTCGGTGTGGCCAGGCCTGGGCCGCTTGCTAACAAGCTCACTTTGACCCTGGAGCTGTCCTAAGTTCTCCTGTGAAATGCCTGTCTATACTTCCTCTCTCTCTCTTTTGTATTCCTGCATGAGTGGATGCAAAGTTAAACGAGTTGCTTGGAAAGCCAAAACATGCTTCTTTTTACTAAAGCCCCAGAACTGACCCTGTTTCAAAGCCCGGCGCCCCCGCTTTGTCCACAGACCCTCTGAACCCCTGGCTGCCGACTTGTGGTCCTTGGTTTTCTTTGGGGGGCTTGGGGGCGGGAACCGGCTCTGCAGACGGCGTGTGCGGCAGCCGTTCTAACCTGCGCTGCTCTGACTCCCCAGGTGAGATTTGCGGATTTAAAATCCACGGGCAGAACGTCCCCTTCGACGCGGTGGTGGTGGATAAGTCCACGGGCGAGGGACTGATCCGCTCCACGGAGAAGCTGGACTGTGAGCTGCAGAAGGACTACACATTCAGCATCCAGGCCTACGACTGCGGGCGGGGGCCCGACGGCGGCGCCAGCGCCAAGAAGTCCCACAAGTGAGCGAGCGGGCTGGGCCGGGCCGGGCGGGGGGTGCGTGTGGAGAGGGGCGCAGCGACTGTGAGGCCCCGTCCCCAGGGCCTGGCGTGCTTTTGAAACAGAAGGTAGTTCTCCACAGTGGTCCATCGTGACGCAGGAAGCAGTTGGACCTGGGACCCTGGTCTGCGGCTCCCAGCCAGGCCCGGGCACGTAGTAGTTGCTGAGGAACTGAATGCGAGTCATTCTATCCCACCAGACACTCCAGTCAAGGAACCTGGGCCCCACAGTGAAAATACGGAAAGTCTGCTTTATCCCCAGGAAGATGTTTTGTAGTTGCGTTTATCTTTCGCCTGTAAATTCCGGGGGCACAAGTTTGCTTGAGCTGGTGGAAGGAAGCCAAGGGCAGTGCCCCGGCCGCCGGGGAGGACAGCTGGCGGAACGGGGCGCTTTGGGCAAGGCAGGGTCGGGAATGCCCATCCGCCCCTGCCCTTTGTCATCGGGCAGATTTAACTTCGTCGAGTCTCAGTTTCTACGTGGACTCAGGAAAGAGGGGCCCGTGGGTGAGGCGTCCCGTTGCCATGGTGAGGGTCTAGGTGGCCGGCGGTGGGGGCAGAGGGTCTCGGTGACCGTCGGGGTGCCGAGTGCCAGTGCAGCGCCCCTTGTCCACGCCGCTGTCCTTGCAAAAGGCCTTCCTTCAGGCAGAGACCTCGTCCGATGCAGACCATGCCCTGACCAGCGGCCCTGAGGCCAGCGGTTTTCTGTCTCAGGAGCCTGGACTGACGATGCCTTCGTTTTCTCACCCCCAAGCTGGGGAGGCGGAACCTGGCAGCACGGGGCTCACCGGGCAGGGCAACCCCGAGGTCCCGCGTTGTCGGATCGACACCAGGCGGTGTCTCAGCCCCGGGTCCCTGACGGTCTCTGTCCCTTGGAGGCCAGACGGGACTAGCTTCCCATCTCCCTTCTCTTTCCCACCCCTTCTCCCTTTGGCTCTAGCGGCTTCTGAAGTCTGTAACAAAATATTTTTAACCTTGTGACTAGACAGCTGTCAGGTGTTTGGTATCGTCTGTCTCCCGGCTGCGTGGCTTGCCCCACGTCGCCAGAGAAGATCCCAGGATTCTCTCACTTTATGTGACTGTGCTCTTACCTGCTGCCTCTTTCCCAGGGCCTCAGAGAATCGACCCACATTCCCGCTTTAACCTCTTGTCTCCACGCTCAGTTAAAAATAGCCAGTTGTTTAATTTTTATCTTCACCATAACATGTAATGAAAGATACCAGAAAACTAGGGCAGATTTTTGGGGGGATGAGAAGCAAACCGAGCACACGGCCTTGTCCTCTTCCAGAGCCACGGTGCACATCCAGGTGAACGACGTGAATGAATACGCACCCGTGTTCAGGGAGAAGTCCTACCAGGCAGCGGCCGTCGAGGGCAGGCTGTCCGAGAGCATCCTGCGGGTGGAGGCGGTGGACGCAGACTGCTCCCCTCAGTTCAGCCAGATCTGCAGCTACGAGATCGTCACTCCGAACGTGCCGTTCACTGTCGACAAGGACGGTGAGAGCAGCGGCGAGGGTCCCTCACCCGGGGGCAACCTAAACAGCAGACACTTACGTCTCGCAGTTCTGGAGGCGGGGAAGGCCGAGATCAGGGCGCCGGCCCGTTCAGGGCCCCGCGAGGGCCCGCTTCCTGGCTCTCTGTGGCCTCACATGATGGGGAGACGGGGCACTTCGGTCTCCAGCTCTTCCAATGAGGACACTAGTTCCAATGCGGGGGCTCCCCCCATTGCTTCGCCTAAACCTAAGTTCCCCCAGAGGCCCCGCCTCCTCACGCCGTCACACTGAGGGTTAGGACCACAGCGCATGCATGTTGGGGCCCAGGAAGACTCCGCCCATCGCGGAGGCCTAATGGGGTGTGTCTGCTTCGTGCTTGAGATTTTCCTCTGCCCCCGAAAGCCTTGTGTTTTCTGGTGGGGATGGTCCTTCTGCCTTTCCCATCCAACTGATAAGAATCCCCTGCCTAGCCTGTTACTTTTTACCTCCTCACCCCTCCGTCACTGTGCATCCGGAGAAGGCGGACCCTTCGTGGGTCCCACTCTCTGTTCTCCATTAGACTTGGGTCCTCTGCCTGTTCTTGGAGGTGAAGGGTTATACCTTACTGCCAGACTCCCACCCGCCTCGGTAATGGAACAGAAGCTTGAGTTTAACTTCATGGGACTATGGCTTCACAGTGATGCAGTGTCTCCATCATTAACGCACAGTCCAGGATCTTTGCTAAAGTCATGGTCATGGCCAACGCTTCACAGACACCTGTCCGTGGTCAAGAGTAGGCTTCTCTTCTAGTGGGTGGGGGTAGGAAATCGCTATCTAATAAGGTAAATCTTCCAGCAAGAAGTATTTAATACGGCTTGATCTTGTGTTTGATACTTGAAAAACGTGATTTATTTTGTCTTTTTTATTCTTTTATATCTATACCTTAAATATAAAACCAAAAACCGTCTGTAAGACTATGTGGAGCCAAACCGTGTGGGCCCTTGGAGGTGGGGCCGGTGCTGCGTGAGCTGGGGGGCAGGTCGCTGCCGCCCCGGGTGCGGGCTGGTTTCCCGGCCAGCGTGCGCTTCGCGTTTCGGCGAGGACAGCGGCAGTGCGGGCCGGCGTGGGTTCTCACTATTGCTCCCCCCCGCCCCTCCCGGAAGGTTATATAAAGAACACAGAGAAGCTGAAGTACGTGAAGGAGCGCCAGTACAAGCTGACGGTCACCGCCTACGACTGTGGGAAGAAGAGAGCAGCCGAGGACGTGCTGGTGAAGATCAGCGTGAAGCCCACCTGCACCCCCGGCTGGCAAGGTGAGCTCCGTCCCATCTCCGCGCTCGTCCTGCTCTCACAGTCCACGCGGCTCCGCGACCTGACACGTGCATTTCCTCCGCCCTCCTGCGGACCCGCGGGCGCCGCAGGATGGAGCGACAGGGTGGAGTACGAGCCGGGCACGGGCGCGCTGGCCCTCTTCCCCGGCCTGCGCCTGGAGACGTGCGGCGAGCCGGTGGTCTCCGTGCAGGCGACCGTGGAGCTGGAGACCAGCCACATCGGGAAGGGCTGTGACCGCGACACCTACTCGGAGAAGTCCCTGCACCGGCTCTGCGGTAAGGAGGCCTGCGGTCCTCAGAGCAGGCGGCGGGGGCCCTTGTGGGTGGAAGCGTGTGCATGTGCTGGTGCGTGATCATTGACTAGCACAGACTCCAGCGTTCTGACGTGGCTGCCGCCGCTTCACCAGCTAAATTCCATACTGGACGGGGTTCAGGGGGGACACGGCCCCATGAAGGTCTTCAAAACGTTGTGTGTGTGTGCATTTTTAAGAACCACTGATGTGGCCCTGGCTTGTGTGGCTCAGTAGGTTGAGCACCGGCCTGCAAACCAAAATGTCGCAAGTTCGATTCCCAGTCAGGGCACATGCCTGGGTTGTGGGCCAGGTCCCCAGTGGGGGCCACATGAGAGGCAACCACACACTGATGCTTTTCTCTCGCACATTGAGGTTTCTCTCCCTCTCTTCCTTCCTCCCTTTCCTTCCCTTCTCTCTAAAAAAGTAAAATAATAAAAGCCTTAAAAAAAAAAAAGAACTACTGATTTGAAGACAGTATTTCTCTGAGAGACACTGAGAATCATCAAAATAGAAATTCTATACGTGGAGGGAGTTTTAAGTGAAACGAGATGTTTGTTTAAGGACTGAAGGGAAAACTACAGGTAACGCGGTAGCTTCTGGCAAACGTAAAAAAGGAAATCAAAACTAAAGATGCCGCCATCTTAGATGCGGTTTCCATAGACTGCAGACCACAGGCTTGGTGTGGGGAAGCCGAGAGGCAGCCTGGCTCCCTGGCCCCACCGTCAGCTGGGGAACGTTTCCTGTTTTATCTGCATGTGAGGTGCGGATGCCTCTCCTGGAAAGCACTGTTCCTTGGCTGGTTCCTTGGCTGGTTCCTTGGCTGGTTCCTTGGCCGGCGATGAGATGCCTGTAACTAGCAAACTGTATGAGCCTCCAGTAACCTCAACGGCCTCTTCCTGACCAGAGGGCCTTCTGTGTCTCGGGAGCTCCTCAGCGTCCGCCCTGCAGGGAGCGTCGCCCGATGCCCGCCTGCAGCAGTTAGGGCTGGGCAGCCGGCCTTCATCTGTAACTGGAAATTGTTCCATTGTGAAAAAGCAAAAGGGGAAGAGTACGTTCCCTGCCGGCTGGTCCCAGCGAGGAGTGCGCTCGGGTGTCTTGCGACACCGAGTCTGATCTGCATGACTGCACACCTGGCGCGTGTGAGTAAGCGGTCTGGCGTGTTTTCCATTTTAAACTGTGTACGTAGTAGGTGTAACGTAGAAAACTTCCTTTCTTGTAACGCCATTTTTATGGTATTGAATGAACATTTTCTCAGCAGAACGGGTTAGGGGCAGGAAGAGTGGGAAGAATTCCACATTCCAGCGCTTACTGTGAGGGTCCCTCCACATGAGTTACGCCTCATAATCTTCCCGCCTGGCCTGCGGAGAAGGCGGTGTTGACCTCGTTGTTACCGAGGAACTGATGGAGACTGAGGAAGGCCGAGTCGCCCGCCCCAGGCCACACTTGGAGGAAGCAGCAGAGCTGGGATCTGGAGCGAGGTCGGGTGTTACTCAACAGACCAGGTCATTCCAGCTAAATCTTGCTGCTCCTGGGAATCAAGACGTCAAGGGCCAGCAACTGGGAGAGCTCACAAAGTCTTCTGCAGACACAAAAATGTTTTTATCCTCACCCAAGGACATGCTTATTGATTCTAGAGAGAGGGGAAGGGAGGGAGAGAAACATCAATCAGTTGCCTCTTGTACACGCCCCGACTGGGGAACAACCTGCATCCCAGGCATGTGCCCTGACCGGGAATCAAACCCGTGACCATTTGGTTTATGGAACAATGCTCAGCCAACTGACCCATACCAGCCAGGGCTGACAAGTTTTTTTTTTAAAGTTAGCTTCGTATTATGTAAAATAGTTATAAATGTTTTTTCATGCTTTTTTGGCATGGTAATTCCATTTCTGGGAGTTTGTTCTATGGGAATAATCATGGAGACATGCAAAGGTGCTCCTCAAGGCAAGGTTTGTCCTGGGAGAAAACGAGGGACAGCCTCAGTCCCCCGGGGAGGGCAGCTCAGTAAGCGAGGGCGTGTCGGTGTGACGAGATGCCAGTCAGGAGCTTTGGGTTGTGCTGTGGGAGAGTGTGGATGGGAACGCATGTGCGCATGTACCCAGGGCTCCGCTTTCCTAACGTGTGCGTGTTCATAAAGGACTGGAAGCGCTCATATGCACGTGTTAATTGTGGGTTACAGGTGATGCTGCTTTTTCTTCTCCCAGCTTTAAAAAAAAAATCCATGCTTATTATTTAGGAATTTTCCCGGTGATAAAAACCCTTCTTTTGTGAAAGGTGAAGTGGATCTAGCAAACAGGATGAGCCCCAAGGCAAGGCCAGTGTGTCGGCGTGACTGGGCGGAGCTGCCGTGCCCTTCTGGCTCCTGGCACCCTGCCTACCGAGTGTCGCCGTGCCGTTGCAGGTGCCGCGGCCGGCACGGTCGAGCTGCTCCCGTCCCCAAGCGGCTCCCTGAACTGGACCGTCGGCCTCCCCACCGACAATGGCCACGACAGCGACCAGGTCTTCGAGTTCAACGGCACGCAGGCCGTCAGGATCCCTGATGGCGTCGTCTCCGTCAACCCGAAAGAGCCCTTCACAATCTCTGTGTGGATGCGGCACGGGCCGTTCGGCAGGAGGAAGGAGACAATTCTGTGCAGCTCGGACAGAACAGGTCAGCGTGGCTGGGCAGGGCGGGTGCCTCTGTGGGCACTGCCTTCCTCCGCCGGCTCCCAGGGGCCGGTTGGTGACGTGCATTGTTCCGTGTTTGTCACCGGGGCGCCCTGTCCTCAGCATGTCGCCCTGATCTTTGGGCTTTTGATAGTGAAAAACCCCAGCACGTTTGTTTCTGAGCTCTGCCTCGGCCCAACTAGAGAGTTCGTTTGTGCTGATAAAGCTATGTCTTCAAAATCCATGAAAGAAATAGCTTTTAGTTCTCTTTCGGGTCTTAAGTTGGCAATTTAAGCAGTCACATTTCTCTTTGCAGATATGAACCGGCACCATTATTCCCTGTTCGTCCACGGCTGTCGGCTCGTTTTCCTCCTCCGTCAGGACCCTTCCGGAGAGAAGAGGTACAGACCCGCAGAGTTCCACTGGAAGTTGACTGAGGTGAGTGAGTGGGAGGCTCACCGATTCCGCTCTTCTTGGGGAGGTGAACGAGCTGGGGCCCCCTTGCACGGGTCTGGCGGCTTCTGGGCAGTGTGTGCTTTTTTAAAAAATATTTACACATTGTTGACGCTATTACAGATGCCCCCAGCTCCCCCCTGTTTTCTCGCCTCCACCCCCCACCCCCACCCCGGGCAGAGGGTGCTTGTGATTTTATGATTTCTGCGTCTGTGTGTCTTAGGATAGCAAACTAAATCCACGAACTCCTTCCCACTTAGGGCCTAAGGGTTTTTTTTTATATCTATGTCTTTTATACATAAAATATTAATATAAAGAAATTATATGTTTAAATTCAAAAGACTTGTGTTATAATTTACTGAAAAAGCAGCCCTTGCTTGAAAACTGGGATCGAGACCTTTGCGTTTATTGACTCGTTATTTAAGGCTTTCCCTCCCGGACGGTGCCCAGGAGCCACAGCGGCCTCAGCACGTGCAGGCGTGGCGCCGAGGGGTGGCTGGTATTTTCCAGGAACCCGTGATCTCGGCCTCCTTCGGATAGGCACGCGTGGGCACCGCGGGCTCGCGGGAGCGTGCGGTTTTAATATCACACATGCGGCCTGCCTTTTGACAAAGCCATGTCTTTGCAAAGCTGCCTTCCCAGCAGGCGCTGTGACAAAAAGCAAGTATCACGTGAACAAAGTGGATTTGTTGCAGGAAACGAGGGGATGCGGGAGATGGAGAAAGCCTTTTCATTGAAATCACAGCGGATCGTTTCTCATTGTGGCTTGGGGTGGGGACCAGAAGGAGACCTTCGGCCTTAGCTTGGTGTCTTTGCCTCACGGAGTGAGTGGGCAGGAGCGAACGTGTGCCCGCGGTTAGCGTCTAAGATAACGTCATCTGCGACTGTCCGGGGGACCAGTGAGAGCGCAAACGAGAAAGGGGAAACGTCTGTGGGCGCGGGGAGAGGAAGGGGCCGTCCGGCTGGCCACACTCCCCTCTGACAGAGGAAATTTCTGTTCACGTGGATCGTTTCTTTCTTAGAAACTTTCGTCCTAAAAATTTTCAAGAAGCTAAAGAAAGGTATAGTCCAGAAGAAAATTGTTTTGCCCCACAGGTGAACATTTTAGGTGCTGTTCCCTTATAGCAACCCTCGTCTGTACTTACATGCGTAGTGTCTTCTGGTTACGTGTTTTAAACCTGACTGTGGGAAATGCCAGGCGTGGGCAGAGGAGACGGGTGAGTGGGAGTTGCCGCCCGCACACCCGTCGCCGCCTTCTGGGGCTGTCGGCTCTTGGCCAGGCTCGTTCTGCTGTCCCCCGCCCGCTGCTAACAGCTGTCGTTGCCCCTGGATGGCTGCTTAGTGAATTCCGAGCACCCAGTATGGCACTTGATTCTCCGTGGAGATAACGAACTGTATCTCTGAGCGATAGCCGGGATCACGGTGCTTTTTCACACCTTAAAAGTCGTAATGATTCTTTCAGATAAACACAAATATAATATGATTTCACTATTTGTGTAATTTAAAAGAATATAAATGAACAAAATAAACCTATAGCTAAAAGGAACATTTTGATGGTTGCCAGATGGGAGGGGGATGAGGACTAGATAAAAAGGGGAAGGAATTAAGTTGTGCAAATCGCCAGTTATAAAATCAGTTACGGGGATGTAAAGGACAGTAGAGAGAATAATGGTCGATGATGTAATAACGGGGTGGTGTAAGGTAGGTACTAGACTTATTGGGGTGACCACTTCATATGTTAATGTCTGATCACTGTGTTGTATGCCTGAAACTAGTGTAATATTGAATGCCAGCGGTCATTGAAAAATAAGAAATCATTTAAAAAAATTAACAGCTTGCCCTGGCTGGTGTGGCTCAGTGGATTGAGCGTGAGCCTGTGAATCGAAAGGTTGCTGGTTCGATTCCCAGTCAGGGCACATGCCTGGGTTGCTGGCCAGGTCCCCAATTAGGGGTGTGTGAGAGAAAACCTATCAATGTTTCTGTCCCTCTCTGTCTTCCTCCCTTCCCCTCTCTTTAAAAATAAGTACATAAAAATTAAAAAGTTAACAGCTCCTTAATTGTCAGATATCCAGTGTTCAAATTTCAGACCATCTTGTATGTGGTTTTGTGTTTACAATTTATTTGTTTGAATCAGTATCCAAATAAGGGGTCATACATTGTGATTGGTTGATGTGCCTTTTGAGTTGATTTTAATCTTTAGAGTTTTCTTCTCCCTCTTGGAATTTATTCGGTGACAGAATCAGGCTTTTGTCCCATAGTTTCCAGTGGTTTGAGTTGGCGAAGTGCATCCCTGCAGTGCCGTTTGTCGCACCCTCGGCCCGCGCACCTGTACCGAGACTTCGGGATCTGGCAGCCGACTGGGTGCGGCTGCCGTGTCCCTGGCCTGTGAGCTCTGTGTCTGGTCGCTTCTCTTCCTGCAGTGTAAGCAGGTGGATGCTCAGTGCCACCAGCTCCGTGGCACTTTGTGTCTCTGGTCCTGGGGGTTGCAGAAAGCACGTTCCCAGGACAGGGTCATAGGGACAAGAATTCCTGAGTTCTTACATGTTGTCTGAGTAGTTCGTCTATGGCTTTTACCCTAAAGGCCAGTTATACCCTTTATACCCTTTAGCTGGGTATAAAATCTCTGGCTCACATTTAAGATTTCAAAGAACAGCCTTGGCTGGTGTAGCTCAGTGGATTGAGTGCGGGCCTGTGAAGCCAAGGGTCGCCGGTTCGATTCCCAGTCAGGGCACATGCCTGGGTTGCAGGCCAGGTCCCCAGTAGGGGTCGTGCAAGAGGCAACTACACACTGATGTTTCTCTCTCTCTCTCTTTCTCTTTCCTTTTCCCTCTCTCTAAAAATAAAGAAATAAAATCTTAAAATAAAAGATTTTGAAGAACAGAAAATCTCTCCATTGCCTTCTGACATAAACTGCTGCTGTTAAAATCTGGCGACAGTCTGGTTTTCTTTCCCTTGGAAGTGCTCGGTCTCCCGTTTGGAGGACCAGAGGTGGCCTTTCTTTTCTACGTCAGTCAGTTTCGTGCATGTGTCTTGGTGGTTTTGGGTCTGTTTTCCCAGATACGTGGTGTGTTCTTTTTGCACGTACTTGGAGACATTTTGGTTTTTCAAGGAAGTTGCTATTATCAGAGTTTGAGTATTCTCTTCCATCGCCATGGTTTGCGTCTCCCCTTTTGTTGATACTCTGCCTGCGTCCTCTGTCTGCCCCTTTCTGTTTAATTCGCTCCTGGGTGTTGTCCGCTCACTTCTGAGCTGCTCTAATTATGAACTATGTTCACTTATATTTTTTGTCATTTTCCTAACGTCTTTTATTTATACTTTTTAAAAATTTTTCATTTATTTTTAGAGAGAGGTGAAGGGAGGGAAAAAGGGAGAGAAACACTGATATGCAAGAGAAACATCCATTGGTTGCCTCTTGCACGCCCCCAGCCGGGGCCGGGCCGGCAACCCAGGCTGGTGCCCTGTGCCATGTGCCCTGTCCCACTGAGCCACCCAGTCAGGGCTTCCTGACATCTTGTAGCGGGTTCTGAGTACACTATCCTTTCGTCTCTTCGGTGGGCATGTCTTTCAGGCATGCTTTCATTATCCAAATGGAAGGGCTCCTCGGAGCCTGCAGACCGCTGTCCTCACGGACAGCCGGGTGGTACACTAGAGACGCCCATTCACCACAGGGGAGGAACTCAAGGGCGCCGTCTGCGTTCATGCTCCTGTTCACGTAGGCCATCAACTTGGAATTGGGAAAGAAAACGCACATAGTGCCGTGTGCCGCCTTCGGAGACTGGAGGTGTTTGCGGTTTGATTCAGAAAAGGAAAGGCCGGCTGGCAGGCCACAGCCAGTGGGGCGTCCTTCCTGCCGACACAGGACTTTCCTGGGGTCACACTCTCAGCAGCAGAGCTGGCAGCGCCCGATGTGGGGCCCAGCCATGCGATGAGGGAGCAGTGCCCTCTGCCCTGAAGTGCCCAGGGTGGCAGCGTCGCCGCGGCCCTCCTGGGTGAGATGTGGTTGGGCGGAATGCATTCTGCTGTTAGGTACTTTTTTTAAGTCTTGTCCTTTCTAGGAAGACGCGTGTTCCTTGCGGGCGACTTGCCCTCCGTGTCCGACTGTCCTGCTGCCCTCGGCGGTCTCTGGGTGAGAGGGGACATCGGGGCTCTAACCTGTCCCTCCACCCCCGCAGGTCTGCGACGAGGAGTGGCATCACTACGTCCTCAACGTGGAAGTCCCCACGGCCACCCTGTGCGTGGACGGGGTTTCCCACGAACCCTTCTCTGTGACTGAGGACCACCCGCTACATCCGTCCAAGATCGAGACTCAGCTCGTGGTCGGGGCTTGCTGGCAAGGTACCAGTCACGGGCACCGCTCGCCCCCCCCAACCCCCGCAGGCTCAGGGATTAAATGATGCCCCTCTTCTCAGTGCCTCCCCTTCCTTCCCTTTACCTTGTCATCCCCTTTCCTGGGCAGAGCCACTCTGGGGGTGTGGCCAAAGCCCTGGGCGCTCCCTAAAGTCATGTTCAAAGACTGTCTTGCACCAGCACCTTTCCTGGGAACTGGGGCAGGGGCGCCACCCAGAGAGAGGGGCGTTTTACAGATTAGCCCGTTCGTTGAAGAGTTTATGGAGACAAGGAGGCGACGGCCTGGCACAGGAGTATGAGTGTGCGTGGCCCGGAGGGCTCTTAACACTTTCCGTACCGCTCACGAGTTTTCTCGTGTTTCGTCCATCTGTGAAGGACCGCATCACGAGATGATTTAATTAACGTGCAGTTTGCCCAATATTGTGCGGTCCCTGGCGTATGTCTTAGAGATTTTTGTGCGGTAAGAAATGTGTTAAGGAGTGCGTGGTGCTTGACAGCCGGTGGGGACACTCCCGCGAGGGCCGCGGTGGGAGGGGTCCATGGGCCTGTCTGCCGAAAGACCAGGGACGGCTGTGATGACAGCCACCAGAGCAACAGTGCCGTTTGTGTGTGCTTTCTAAGTGCTGATTCCCCTGCGTATTCATCTCATTAATCCTTATCACAGGTCTGCGGGGTAGAAGGTACTTCCATCCCTATTTTACAGCGGAAGACACGGGGGCTCCGGAAGCAGCGAGCCTTGTTCCTGGCTGGGCCGGGGTGGCCAGTGTGCCCAGGGCCCGAGGCCTGGCGCCCCAGAGCAGGGGTGTTAGCCTCTGCACTGTCGAGCTGTCCCCAGGACAGTTCCTTATCAATCTGTAAAATAAAATACATAGGGTTTCCAAGGTAACCGATTACATTGAAGTATAGTTAGCATGCTGTGAACAGACTGCGTGTGTGACACGTTTACACCTGTGCTGCTTTGGCAACAAATGAAGAGCAGGTGCCCTGATGGGTGAGGCTCAGTGGGTTGGTCACCGTCCTGCAAAGAGAAAGGTCACTGGTTCGATTCCTGGTCAGGGCACCGGCCTGGGGTGTGGGTTTGGTACCCGGTTGGGGCGCACGTGAGGGGTAACTGAACAGTGTTTCTCTCCCTCTCTGTCTCTCCTTCCCTTCTCTCTAAAAACATAAATAAGTAATAAAATCTTTAAAAAACAAAACAAAACGGAAGAGCAGTCTTTAGCAGCCAGTCTACTACCTGCCATGACGTCAGAGCAGCAGGGGACTTTGTGATGATTCTGGTGACGTCTGCAACAGCGCGGCATGATGGGAAGATACCAGCGACCTCTCTTGGTGACCGAGTCGCGGTTTCTGCTAATCCCGTGGTGCTCTGTGGCTGACCGCTCACGATCAATGGAAAACTAAGTTTCAGAAATTAGTGGAAATAAGCAAGTAATTTTTCCCATCCAAGTTCAGGGACCCCCTCAATCCACCCTTGAGGTGCATGGACCCCACATTCGCCCTTTCACTTGACCCGTGTTGGGTCACTTCAGGTGCCACCATCACCACAGGTACCTGCTCAATAGATCTTTTTATTTCCTCTCTACTGGAAACATCACACCACGGGTCAGACGAGAAGTTTATGAAAGAGCCTAACTCCTAAGGCAGCTTTGCTTCTTGTAGAAGAATCTGAATTTCATCATTTTCCTGCAGATTTTTTGAAATTTTATTTTATTTTTGATTTTTAGAGGGAAGGGAGGGAGAAAGAGAGAGAGAAAAATTAATCAGTTGCTTTGTGCGTGCCCAACCTGGGGACTGAACCTGCAACCCAGGCTTGTGCCCTGACTGGGAATCGAACCGGAGGCCTTTCGGTTTGCGGGACGATGTCCAACCAACTGAATCACTCCAGCTGAGCCTCCTGCAGATCCTTTCAGATGAAAAGGAATAAGACGGTGATTTAGAATGAATCTCTTGGGCTAATTCCGAATTTAATTTTGGTGACAGTTCATCCATGAGGGAGTGGACTGCAGAGACCAAGGGGTAAGGAAGAAATGATTAGGGATGCAGGAATTTCTTAGGTGCTGTTCTTAAGTTCTCAGTTCACATTTGCTTCCCAAATTAAAAAAAAAAAATTCTAAGAAGTTATTTTTAATGTAAAAATACAAGTATAAACCTAAATGTTATTTTACATTTGTGGCTTGGGTTAAAATAGTCCCCATGTCCCACCCAGCCTGCCTTGGTCCCTATTCACGTCGCAGTGCTTCTCCCATCAAGATGGCAGTTTTCACCTCAGTCACCAACATCCTCAGCCAGAAAAATCTGCCTCAATTCCCAGACCAAACACAAATTTTGAAAAATGCAATTGACAGGGAGGAGGATATTTGTTTTTCCGTTCAGAGGATTTGAGACCCTCTCCCTTCCAGACTCAGCACAGAGAGCCTGGGCGAGCCGTCACGGAGGAGTCCCGGGGGCTGCTAGTGCTCCAGGCCTCCCCTGCCCCCGCCCGCCTCGCCCCCAGCACCTCCCAGGCCACTGCCCATGGGGGCAGGGCCTGTGCCAGGGCCCTGAGAGCAGACGGCTCCACAGCACAACACACTCAAGCCACCAGACCCGGAGCTCCGGGAGCTGTGGCTGGTCAGAGCCCCCGCCCACCATGCGGGGTGGCCTGTCTCTAGGGTGAATTCCTTAACTTTGGACTCTCCTGTCCTGGTCGGAGAAAGGGGTTGGAAATGCCTTCTTTTCACTGTCACTTAGAGGTTGAAGTCTAGACCAGTGTGAACTTGTTTTGAGCTTTAAAAAAGCACGTACTTTTACAAGCTTGCTGTCCTCCAGCCCGCGGCCATATACATGCCCCCCCCTCCCCGTTGGGAAGGACAGAGCTTGGGTCTGGCCCCAGGGTCCCTGCCCCTGGTCCATCTGTCGGTCGGTGTGAGCGCCTTCCTGGGGTGTCTGGCCTGGGGCCAGGGTTGAGGAGACAAGTCAGTGCACCTGCTTTGATTCATTTTAGTTCCAATCCAACCTGCCAGGAGGACATGAGCAGGTAGAAGAATGCCGAGAAGCTTGGGGTGGTAGCGACCCTTCCGGGGGAAGGTGCTCGAGGGAGGACAGGCTTGCTTCCAGGGGAGCGTGTCCCCCAGGGCACACGAGGGGGACTTTTCTCTCCACTTTCTGTATCTGGTAGCTTTTCAAGACTAACGTTCAAGGTCCAATCCGAAAAGCCTAACCTCGTGGTCCTTCTCTGTTGTCTTTGTCTTGCTTCCCCACAGAGAACTCAGGAGTCGAAAGTGACAATGAAACCGAGCCTCTGCCCGTGGCCTCGGCAGGTCGCTGGATTTTCCCCTACGGTTCACTGTTGCGTTTCATTTACATACGAGACACCGTTCATCCCACGTTTTGCATGAAAGGCCCAAATGCATTTTGGTCCCTGACACCATCTTAGCCGCTGCTTTGCATTGTTCACTCACCCCCGCATTGCTTCATGGGATTTCCCTTTCCTGTCCGTTCTGATCCCAGCTGAAGTGAGCAAATGACGCCTCGCTGCAGTGCGCTGGTGGGACTTCCATTTCTCTCACCGAGTTTTACCCCACTCCCACTGCCTGCGGCTCGCTGCCGGAATCTCCTGGGCCAGGGTGGGGGCACCTCCTGGTCCTCAGGTGGCTGAACCATGAGACAGGAGGAGATTCGGTCCCAGACGCTCTTAGCCTGACTGCTACTGAATTTTAAATGTGTTTCTTAGAAACCTTCCTCCCTAGCAACGATTTGTAGTGTCTAATGTCCTTCTCAGGAGTGAGAGCTGATGCTGAACATCGGCCTCATCCGCCTCGTCAGCGTAAGGGCAAGGTGCAGCTTCGCGTGGGCTGCAGCCTGTCACCAGGGGCCAGGTTCCAGGTGTCTGTGTTCCTTCTAACGCCTCACATCCCAGGCACCCTCCGTAGTAGGAGACGGGTGTGACAGCTGGACACCGTGGCCCCCGAAGGGCCTGATCCGAGGCGTGTCACTGTGGGGGGGATGGTGAGCATCCCCTTTCTCTGGCTAGTCATGCTGCATAGGTTCACCCCAAGTTTGTGCACATCCCTGAGCACGCTCAGGAAAAGCAGCCCCGAGTGTGAACCAGCTAGCTGATAGGACGGGTTGAAGAGGTGGTGCTAGTAGGTTATGTCACTTGTGCCCCATGGTGACAGGTGTGGGCTAGGCCACCCTTACCAGTGAGTAGCTAGATGTGTGGGGACACTCATGGGACCTCTTGGCTTCCAGGCTTCGGGTGAGGGACCCCCGAGTCCTCTCTTCTCCAGGCCATATGCATGATCACAAACGATTTAATTTCTTCATTGCGCTTCCACGTAGATTGCCAGGCTAACAGGGTTCGGTCTGAACTAACCCGCATGTCCATCCATCGAGTGCCACCACCGGTAACACTGGGTTGAGAAACGAAGCGGGAGGCTCTGGGCTGCACCCCTGACCGCCTGCCTTCTCCTTCCTGCCGTTTCCAAAGGTGGAGACCTGCACATGACCCAGTTTTTCCGAGGTGACCTGGCTGGCCTGACGATCCGTTCCGGGAAACTCACAGACAAGAAGGTGATCGACTGTCTGTATACCTGCAAGGAGGGGCTGGACCTGCCCATCCCTGAGGACGGCGGCAGAGGCTTGAAGGTAACGCAGGTGTCCGCCCACGCAGCCTTCGAAGAGCTGGGCTGCAGGCACAGGGTTGATCTGTGATTTCTCCTGAGCTGTCTTCACTCCCCACACTTGTGACACAGCATGTGTGGGGTTTTTCTCTCACACCAGCACGTTCCCCAGCTCTCTGGACACCAGCCCTCCAGGTGTCCCTCAGTCCAATTCTGACGCCACTTGGATTCATTCTCAGACCTGGCAGGTCAAGGGCTCAGTCCCACCAGGCCGCGGCCACTTGAGGCTACTGCCAGTCTGGGCCCTGGGTTACCTGCTCGTCTGTTGGACTTGGCTGCGAAGTTGGGGGTTCCCATGATCTCTACACCCTCCCCCTTTTTAGGAGCAACAATTTGCTAGAACTGCTCAGAAAATACTTTCCTTGCTATTGCCAGTTTGTAATAAAGAATACAGCTCAGGAAAACCCGAATGGAGAAGATGCACAGGGCAAGGAACGGGCTGGCGCACGAGGCTTCCTCGCCTGTCCAGGCGCGCCGCCCTCCCAGCCCCTCCCGTGCTCACCAGCTGGAGTGTCCAAGCCATGTGGTTCAGGGTTTTTATGGAGGTCTCATGTAGGTGTGATTAAGTCACTCACCATTGGTGGTCAGCTCCATCTCCAGCCCCTCTCCGTCCCCATAGCTCACGGGGTGGGGCTGGGAGTTCCATCCAGCACTGGTCACAGGGTTGGTTCCTCTGGCAACCAGCTCCCATCCTGAAACTATCCAGGAAACCCCCGCCCCCACCAAGAGTCCCCTCATTCACCAAACTCGGGGGTAGTTGGAAGGGACATATTATGAGTAATAAAAGGTGCTCCTGTCACTCAGGAGATTCCTAGGGTGGTAGGAGCTCTGGGCCAGAAGCCGGGCAGAGACCGAAGCTGCGTTTCTTGCACCACGGACACGTTTGCACCTTCCAGTCGCCGCTGCAGGAAGAGGCTCTCGGTCCCCAGAGTTACATGCGTTTTCTTCTCCGTGTCGCGATTCAAACTGATCCCCAGCTCACGTCCTCTTGGCCAAAGCATTTGTGGTTTCAGCTTCTTGCAGTCGGAACCTTATCCCTCTCCTCTCCCCGTTGGGCACGGTTTCAGATCAAAGCCAACCCCAGCCAGTCGGTGTTGACCTTGGAGGGAGAGGACGTGGGGGAGGTGGAGAAGGCCCTGCAGCAGGTCGCCTACCTGAACTCCCGGCAGTTCCCCACCCCCGGGATCCGGCGGCTCCGGCTCACCAGCGTGGTCAGGTACGAGCGATTCTCAGCAGTGAGCCTGTCTGTGCTTGCTGGCCACTGGGAAGAACGTGTGTGCATTCGGGTTTCCCGGGCAGCCCTGCCTCCCGCTGAGGAAAGCAGAGCCCGGAGTTAGGATGATGTCCATTGGTAATGTTCGGCAGCATGTTCTGGGAGTGGCTGCTTTCCCATGTCCTGGTGGCGTCCCTTGCGTGTGCTGCCTCCGCATGCCTCTCAGAGCCCTGGCCTTGCGTTCCCTCCCCTGTCGGCAGGTGTGGCAACGAGGCCGCCTGCATCGCCGTCCCCCCGGTGGACAGCTCCGTGATGGTGTTGCAGCCGGAGGAGCCCAAGATCAGCCTGAGTGGCGTCCACCACTTTGCCCGAGCAGCGTCCGAGTTCGAGAGCTCGGAGGGGGTCTTCCTTTTCCCCGAGCTGCGGATCATCAGCACCATCACGAGAGAGGTGGAGCCCGACGGGGAAGGGGACGAGGACCCCACAGGTAACGGCCCCTCTGCCTGGGACGGTCGCCTTACCTTGGCTCGCAGCTGGGCGGCTGGGAGCCCTCTGCTACGGCCGTGTCCTGGGCCCTCCACTCGGGCCATTGGGAGGTTTGAGTGTTTGGATGCTTCTGGAATCTGATGCGAGGGCAGAGCTCATTACAGTTTTTGGAAACCCACTGGGAGTGTCCTTCCACTTTCTGGCTTGATGGTCCGAATCGCACTGAACCCTGAGGAGGTAGCGGGGACGCTGTCACTCTGCTGTGCCCGGGCCACTCTTCTGCTGGCCGGCCAGCCCAGGAGGACAGGCCTTCCTGGTAGCTGGTCCTCCCAGACACACGAAGCACTCCCTTTCTTGAAAGTGTCTCTCCTGTGCCCGTCCCGGGTCCTTAGAAGGACTCTGAGTTGGAGGATGGGCCTGCAAACCCCAAGCGTGACCCCGCCCTGGGCCCCACGGCCACGATTTCCGCTTGGGCCGTTTTTGCAGTTCAAGAGTCCCTGGTGTCTGAGGAGATCGTGCACGACCTGGACACCTGTGAGGTGACAGTGGAGGGGGAGGAGCTGAACCCCGAGCAGGAGAGCCTGGAGGTGGACATGTCCCGCCTGCAGCCCAAGGGCATGGAAGTGAGCCACTCCGACCTGGGTGTGACCTTCACAGGTGAGAGGCCGCAGCGCCCGCCCGGTGGGCCCCTTCCCCTAGCCTTGTGCCCCAGGGCCTGGAGAGTGTCCTGGAGGAGCTGGCAAAGGGGCCACTGCCCAGGGTCAGACGAGGAAGTGCAGGTGTTCTCTGCCTTACGTCCTGTCCTTGCGGGGGGGCAGAGGTCAGGCACGCGGCATGTCCCCTCAAGAGGGACAACACCCTGCATACCTGGCGTTTGCTCCTGCTGTTGGAAAGCCAGAACGTGTGACTGCTGGCCCCGCTGGCCCCACTGGCCTCGGTTCCTGACTCCAGCCTGCCTCTGCCGGGGCCCTGCCCCTGCCTATGTTCCTACCTTCAGCCCTGGCCCTGTTCTCAATCCCACCCCCGCAGGCGTGGACACCATGGCCAGCTACGAGGAAGCGTTGCGCCTCCTGCGCTATCGCAACTGGCACTCTAGGTCCTTGCTTGACCGGAAGTTCAAGCTCGTCTGCTCCGAGCTGAATGGACGCTATGTCAGCAATGAGTTTCAGGTGGAGGTGAGTGCCAGGCTCCAGTGGAGAAGGGCCCCCTGCCCGGCCCTGGCATTGGCAAACGCCGAGTTTTCGAGCATCTGTGGTGGCAACGACTTGGGTTTGTCCCAGGATACGTAGTCTTGTCCAGCCGGGGCTGCTGCTGGTTAGACCCATGCAAGGTGGGGACATGCGGGGTGGCCAGGGTGCTCCCCTGTCACCGGCTGCCTCAGCCTGAGAGCCTGGGGGCCTTTGGAGGGAGGCGGGGTGGATCCCGAGGCAGTGAGTTCCTCAGGGTGGGGACACAGCTGTTTTCTGAGGTGTGGCACAGCTGTGCACAGCTGGCCTGCTGTGGACATGTCCTCGGTTTGGGGTGAGGGCTGCAAGCACAAGGGCCGGCACTTGGCAGGCCTGCCGTCGCCGAGCCTGGTACCGGTGACTCAGGCCACAGTGGCCAGAGGGCCTCGTCCTCCTCTGAGTCTTCCAGGGCCTACAGAATAGTCTGCATCACTCGGGGCTTCTGTGTCTGGGCAAACAGACCCAAGCTGCTCCGACACCCGGATGGCTTGCGTCCACCGGGCCCCCTGGCAGCAGGAGGCTCAGCTCGTGTGCAGGAGGGTCTATGAGTGTTTTGTCTGAGACAGAGGGTGACCAGTCGGAAGGAGCAAATGGTTGTGATGTGTGCTCTCCTTCACCTGCGCGGCCGAGAGTGGGGAAGAGCCGTCATGGCCTCGGCCTGAGCTGCTCGGACGACCGGTGGGGAGGGCCCAGCGCTGTCCCCCGGTTCCTCCCCAGCCTGCTGTGTGCAGATTCTTTTATAAAATCTGACGAAGGTGATTTGAACAGCAGTGTATTCCTTGGGTGTGTGACAACGTTGCATTGTCACAGCAGTTTCTAAGTGCTCGCCCTTGGCTTTTTCTGTCCTTCCCTCGTCGGCTCCTCAGTGCCGGGGCAGGGAGCGCTGTGGTGCCCCAGCAGTGCCAGCCCCTGGCCGGCCTGTGTGGCTTGCAGACCCCTGCAGGCGGCCGCTCTCTTCCCGCCGCAGGTGAACGTGATCCACACGGCCAGCCCCGTGGAGCACGCCAACCACATGGCCGCGCAGCCGCAGTTTGTCCACCCTGAGCATCGCTCTTTCGTCGACCTCTCCGGGCACAACCTGGCCAGCCCCCACCCGTTTGCAGGTAGGACTTGGGGGCCCCTCCCCCCTCCCTGCGGTTAGTCCGGTCACCCAAGGAAATGGAAGCACCGACCGGGGCGTGGACTCAGCCACGACTGCAGGGCTATGGCTGGACCTGGGTTTGAAACCCATGTGGAGCTTCTGTAATGTTTCCTCGGGTTCTCCAGGGTCCGACGAAGCGTCCAGTGTCTGTGTCACAAGGCCCTCTGGGTTAGGGTTCGTCGTCACGGCCCCCGGCTGTCTCCGTCTCGTTGCAGTTGTCCCCAGCACGGCCACCATTGTCATCGTGGTGTGCGTCAGCTTCCTGGTGTTCATGATCATCCTGGGCGTGTTCCGCATCCGGGCTGCTCACCAGCGCGCCGTGCGGGACCAGGACGCCAGCAAGGAGAACGAGATGGACTGGGACGACTCCGCCCTGACCATCACCGTGAACCCCATGGAGGTAGGCGCGGGTGGGCCACCCCACATCTGAGTGCCCGGGGGCCAGGCCTGAGCTGGGCTCACCTTAGCAGAGCGGCGTGGCCACGGCACGTGTGACCCGCGCGGTGACTCTCTGAGGTACAGGTGTCCTGTTTTTCAGGTGGGTAAGCTGAGGCCCAGGGAGGTCTTGCTCTAGGTCATGCCACTCAACGCATGTAGAGACACTCTGTCCCCACGTGCAGACCCTGCAGGGGGCAACCGGAGCTGATTTTCATTTCATCTTTGATGAGGTGGCTTCAGTGCAGTCCAGCCTATCCCCTGTGGAGGGAGACACGGAGTCCCTTCCTCCGACTCCCGGGACGTGAACACACGTTGGATTAGTTGGGTCCTGAGCTGGGGTGGGGGCCAGCAGCCAGACTTACGTGGTTGTCTCTTTGTCAGACGTACGAGGACCAACACAGCGAGGAAGAAGAGGAGGAGGAGGAGGAGGAGGAGAGTGAGGATGGCGAGGAGGAGGATGACGTCACCAGCGCCGAGTCGGAGAGCAGCGAGGAGGAGGAGGGGGAGCACGGGGACCCGCGGACCGGGAACAGGCAGCAGCAGCTGGAGTGGGACGACTCCACCCTCAGCTACTGAGCCGCGGCTGCGCCCGCTCTCCCTGCTTCACGAGACTCTGCTGCCGTCTCCGTGCCAGCCCCGAGGGTCCATGATGTACAAAGTCCTTCTGGCCAGTAGGTCTGCCGGCCCTCCCCGTCGCCCGTGCTTGGTGTGCAGGACCCCAGGGTCCCTTCCTGCCCTTCCCCGGCCCGGATCTCTGCCACGGGAGGAGCTGACACGCGCGCTCCTGTCACCTCGCTCCGCGTGGCCCCCACGCCTCCCAGTGACTGGGCTCGGTGACAAAGGGTTAAAATCTCTCACTCCCACCTGGTAATCCTTTTGTTCATCTTTTTTTTTTTTTTTTTTTTTTATTTTTCCAAACTAGTGCATGTATAAAATGGCAGAATGGGGGTTAATATGTAGATGATGAACTGACTTTTTAATATTTTGTAAATAAATTGGGATTCCTCACGTCCTCTGTGCTAGCGTAGCCCAGGACCAGAGTGCAAATTGCAAGACAGTGAGCACGGAGATCCTCCCCCACCCCGGGCTCCTGCTTCCCCCAGATGAGAAAGGGACCTGCCCCCTCGGGCACCCAGGACTGTCCCAGCCTCTGGTCTCTGTCCCCAGGTGGGGCCAGGCCAGTCTCGGGCAAGGATTTGGTGCGCTGCTTGGTGGGAGGGGACCCTGCCTGGAGGCTGGAAATGGCTGGGGCCCATCTTTGGGATTCCCCGTTTCTCCCGTGGCAGAGGGCTGGGCAGTGGGGCCCGGCCCCTTGTGCACACAGCTCCTTGTGCAGGAACCTGGACTCCTCGTGTGCAGCCTTGGGGCTCACACTTAGATGTGCTTTCACACTCCCAGGCCTTAGGGATAACACGGACGGTGCAAACTGCGTGTGTGGAGACAGCTGTGGGCCCATGACCTGGGAACATGGAGCTGAACACACAGCCAGTGGCCCCGAGTCAGAATCAGACTTCCTGCAGCAGCCTGTGTTCTGCTCTCCTCCCCAGCACCCTGGGCGGGTGGGGGAGTGTCTACTCCCAGGAGGGGGACCCTGCTGCCGCCGTGCTCCTCGGGGAAGGAGAGGGAGCAAGAGTCAGGAGCTAAAGCCCCTGTAGCACTTTGTTTTTAATTTACATGTAAAGTTTTAGATTTCTAAAATGGGGGGGGGTAATTTTGAATACTGTTCTGTAATCATAACTGCTAGTCTCGAGGCTGCTGCCGCTGTCCCGTGTCTGTGTGGCCACCCCCCCTCCGTGCGCTGTCACTGTAGCCGCTCGTGTAGACCATGGGTAGACGCCAGCGCGGAGGCGAGCCGCCCTCGCTGTCTCAGCCGCCGTGGCCCCACTCCCGACGTGAACACTGAAGACGGGCCAGACGGTGTCTCCGCCACAATAAAGTTCTGGTTCTAACTCCAGCAGGCGAGCGTGTGGTTTTTCGTCTGCGTCCCCGTTTCTCTTTGCGCCGAGAGCAGAGCAGGACGTACAAAGGCTTTTATTCCTTGTCATCTTTGTATCTCATTGCAAGGCTTCACCGAGTCCCCGCCTGCAGCCTACATCTGCCATGTTGGCCTTGCCTTCCCCACCCAGAAACATTACATGATTAAAAAAAAATAGATGATTTGCTTCTCACCACGCAGAGGCCATGCACCCAAATCAGAAATGGCCGTGTAAATGGGAAGTGTGCTGCCCACACCAGGGAGCACACAGACCCCTTTAAATAAATACCAGAGACACACACTCGGCTTTTCTATTTCCAAACGGGTGATTGGGCCTAAGGAACGCAGCACTTAGCTGGAAACCGGTGTGGTCAGTGCGCTCTGGGGAATACTAATCCTCTTGGGCTGTGCCTCACCACTGCTTCTGCAAAAGGAAGTTGGCCCCTAGGCTGCTGGGTCTTGGAAGGCCTGTGTGAGATCAGCAGTGTCACCTGGTGGGTCCCTGTGGGTTCTCCAGGCCCGGGTTCCTGGCCCCATCCCCACAACCAGCTTCAGAAGGCTGGGAGCTGCCCAGATCTGCCCAAGGCTAGGTGTCAAGCTAAATACCGACAGGGAGTTTCCTCCACACCCGGGTACTTGGTTGCTCGCAGCAGGTTCTCGAAGGTGAGAGGTCTGAAAGAGCTGAAGTCCTTCCTTAAAACCTGCTTTAAGAGGAAGCTCACATCCCTGGCTGGCGTAGCTCAGTGGATTCAGCGTGGGCTGTGAATCATAAGGGTTGCCGGTTCAATTCCCAGTCAGGGCACATGCCTGGGTTGTGGGCCAGGTCCCCAGTGTGGGGGCTATGTGAGTGGCAACCACACATTGATGTTACTCTTTCCCTCCCTTTCCCTCTCTAAAAATAAATATAAACCTTTAAAAGAGAGGAAGCTCACAGATAATTGTGTAAGTACTCCGACCTGCTTTCCCCTTGACCCATGACCAGAATGAGCTAAATCAAGCTCAGACTTTTTTAATATGTCTTGAGGACCCGCACGTGTTATACTTTCTGGGGCTGAGGCTGTTCTCTCAGCCTTAGAGGTTCAATGTTTGGATACTTTGTTTCTTAACCGCAAACAAAATCACTTTACAGCAGAGAGAGGAGAATTCCCGTACCCAAGAGTCACTTAAAAAGTGGAAAGCAAGCATCCCTGAATAGAGAGGGCAGAGAACTCAGTCCACAGAGAGCCGGAGGGTGGAGGGGTGAAGGGACGCCTGGACGCTGCGTCTGGGTAGCAGGCACCAGGTAACCAACGCGGGTGCCGAGCCCCGCGCAGCCCCGGGAGCCCTGGGAAGAAGGCGGCTCCCCGGTGGGGATGAGAGTCTGCTGGGTCTGCACTCACTCGCTGGGAGACCCTGGTTACAACCCTCTGCCAGGTGGTCTCCAGGGGCCCCACTTACAGTGTCTCCTCATCCAAGCCCAGGGCTCTGATCCGGGGCGCTGACGACAGCGCCCCTCCCCTGCACAAAGGATGCATTTCCGTTTATGGCTATTTAGTTCCTGAAACATTTCAAGTCATTAATAAATAACCAGTGTAAACAAAAGGCGGCTGTGAGAGTTCTTTCCCTTCGGGTGCAGCTCGAGCTTTCGGCCCCGCGGAGCCGGGTTCCCAAGGCCGACGGTCTGCTGGCGTCCCGGGCGCGGGGGGAGGGCTCCGGGTGCCGCGGGGAGGGGCTGCTACTGCCTGTTGTCTTTGGACACGTTGTGGGCCAGCCAGTTCACTTTGGTCTTCCAGCTCTCCCGGAGGGCTTCGTTGAACTTCACGCGGAAGTGCTTCAGCGCCTCCTCCTCCGTCTTCCCCAGCGCCAGCGAGTCCTGAGGCCGAACCACGAAAGCACTGAGGGACCTGGGCCCTGCTCTGCGATGCAAGCCCGCCCGCCTCCCCGGACTCGCTCCCTGTCTGCGCGGGTCCAGCTCCCTCCTGGAAGAGCCCCGGGAAGAGCGCCACCGACGTCTGCCTTGGGAAGCGCTCTTTATTCTAACCCCTGACGGAGACAGGCCCCCGGACCCACCACAAAATCAGATGCCCGCTCACCACAGAGCCGGGCTACCCCCGGCCGCTTCCCCCAGCGCCCACCGCTGGGTCCCCCACGCCCGGGGGGAGGGGTCCCGTGGGCTCCCCGGGCTCCTGCTGGCGCGCCCGCCCCGGCCTTTACCTTGAGGTACTGGATGTCTTTGGAGCAGCTGAGCTCGGGCAGGCCCGCCGCGCGCATCAGGGCGAAGAGGTGCAGGAAGAGCAGCCCGTGGCGTCGCAGGATGGTGTAGGCTCTCTCGCAGTAGCCGCGGAACCTGCGGGCGGGCGACGCGAGCCCTGGGTCCTCCCAGCCACGCCCCCCCAGGCCCGGGAGACAGCGGAGGCCCGCCCCAGCCTGCCCCCTCCGGCCGCCCCGCAACCTCCCCACGCTGCCGCCCCCTCCAGGCGGGCTGACAGCGCCCCCTCTGCACCCCGTCCGCGGCCCCGGGGCCCAGGGGCATTCGGGGCGTCCGAGGCACCCTCACCTTTCAAATTTCTCACTATTATTAGTCTTCCCCTGCTGAATCACATGGACGAAGTCATAGGTGAGGATGAACGGGACTCGCTCACGGTTGATTCCAAATTTCGTCTTGAAGTTCCCCAGAAAGTGGCCAAAATCAATGTGGAACAGCTAAGGGAACGGAAGGGAAGGGCGAAGACTGAGGAGTGGGCGGGGCTTGGAGGGGCTCCGCCCAGAGCTGAGCGCGGAGCGGGAAGGCCCAGGGCGGGGCCAGGAGGCAGGCACCGCCCCTACCTGCCCATTCTCGCGGATCATGATGTTGTCGCTGTGCCGGTCGCCGATGCCCAGCACGTACGTGGCCACGCAGTAGCCGGCGCAGGACAGGGTGAACTCCTCAATGGCTCTGTCCAGGGCCTCTCTGGGTGGGAGGAGGGGGGATTGGAGACCACGGCCTTCGACGCCTTGCAGCTCTGAGCCTTCCCCGCTACAAGGAGGAGAGGCCACACGCAGAGCGAGGCGCAGCTGCCGGCCCGCCCACCCGCCAGCCAGCACCAGGGCCCCAGACAGGCCACCCTCCAGCCCAGTCAAGCCACCAGACAAGCCAATCTCAGCAGAAGACCCATTCGGCCGCGCCTGCTCGAGTGGCAGAGTCTGAGCCGGTAATAAATGGAGGTGGTTTTAAGTCCCTAAATTCAGGGTGGCTGCTAGCATACGGGAACGGAGGCATACCCCACCCCGACAGAGACCAGGCCCAGCCAGGAAGCCACGGAGACTGTCACAGGCCCATCCCTTCACCTCTGACTCCCAAACCTCACCTCTCGGAACGGAGGAGGAGTCTGTCCCGAGGCCTGAAACCTACCCGGGGTTCTTGGACTTGAGCCAGTTGAGCAGGGCGTCCTTGTTGAAAGCGGCCGTGGCCGCCATGTTGCTCTTGTTCAGCTGGATGTTGGCGATGGTGTCGGAGTGCAGCACCACCTCGATGAGCCCCGTGCGGTCCCCGGTGGAGAGGCAGCCGTAGGGCGTCATCCTAGCCCGGTGGGAGGAGCGGCAGGCCGTGGTCAAGGGCTGTCCCCGGGGCTGCTTGACCCCGAGGAGCTCCAGAAACCCAAACTAACCACGGGAGATGCTCCTCAAGGAGCAGAAAAGGAGGAGGGGCCCCGGGGGGAGGCTGCTCCCTGCGGTCAGTACCAGCGCCCAAGAGATGGAGGGAAAGGGTGAGCACGTGTTCGCTCAGAGAGAAAAATGCATGTGGCTCGGGGGACTAAGGGGCAGGAAGCCAGGGGTGCTGGTAGTGAAGGGAATAACAGAGAGACAGACGCTAAGGCCAGGCCTGCCTCCGCCCCCATCCTAAGGCCCTATTTGCCCCTAGTGTTAAACTGGTCCCTGCTCTTCTCAGAACAGCCTTTGCCCCTGAGGTGGTGATGTCAGCCTTGGCAGAGGACCCCCCCCAAAGGGAGAGGGTCCGAGGCCCGGTGACAGCACAGATGGCTGATGGGGGACTCCTCACCTCAGGTCCAACCCCTCCTGCTTCCACAGCACGTCCATGAGCTGGATCATCTGCAGGGTCAGCATGTCCTGGCGGAGGTCTGCGCCACCGGCCCCCGGAAGGACAGGGTGTGAGTTTCTAGTGGGTTCTGCACTCCCAGCCACCCCCGGGGCCCTGGCGTTCCTGCACTTCTCAACCCGCCCAAGGGATGTGAGGTGTGGGGAGGCCTGGCCCGCCGGCTCACCGTCCCCGTTCTTGAAGATGATGCCCACACTGCCACTGCTGCCCGCCTCCTCGTTGCAGTACATGACCCACAGCGGCTTCATCTTGGAGTCCATGAAGGTGCACTGCTCCACGCTGCCGGGCAGAGGGCAGTCAGCCAGGCCCCTCGCACCAGGCCCCGGGGGGTGGGGCGGAGGCGGGGAGGCCCTCGCTGGGGCTCACCAGACTTCAGCCAGCAGGATGCTTGGGTCCAGCGGGGACTGCAGGTGGGAGAGGGCCTCTAGGTAGGTCTCCTGGCGCATGCACACGTGCATCAGCTCCTTGGCCTGGGGCTTGGGGGTCTTCTGGGAGCTCACTTTGACAAAGTCATTCAGGGCCTTCAGCTTGCTCAGCGCTTCCCCCTGGCCAGGAGAATAGGAGGGTGGTGTGGGCAGGCCAGGAGGGGCAGGCTCCGAGCCTCAGGCCTGCCCCGGAGATTCTACAGGGGCCTGGCTGACCCTGCCCCAGAGTGGAGCACAGCCTGGGGTGAGGGCGTGGGGCCCTGAGCCTCACCTGCTTCATCAGCACCCTCATGTGGTGGGTGCTGCCCCTGCAGTAGGCCTCCATGATGAGGCCGAAGCGCAGGGCCACAGACGGCACGTGCATTTCAGAGCTGCAGGGAGGGAGAAGGGGCTGAGTCCTTCCTGAAAGGGCCACAAGGCCCCTCCCAGGCCAGTCGGGACACCCAGGCCAGTGGGGATGGGAGGCCAGCAGGCAAGCGGCGCCCCCTTCCCATGACCTTCCAGGGAGACCGGCTGAGTCCAGCTACCGGAGGTGCCAGAAGAGGAAGTGGCCAATCTTGCGGTTGGCCAGGGCCCGGTCCAGCAGGAACTTGGTCAGCTCACAGTCAAGGTAGGACTCGTACTTGAGCACCTGCACCAGCTGCAGCAGGTACTGGAAAAGCTCATCGTCCCTGCAGGGGAGGGAGGCTGGCTGGGGCCCGGAGCTTCGTGGCTCGGGATAGGGGTCTGCAGCTGGCAGGGGCCAGGGCAAGGGCAAGAGGCCAGCTTCCCCTGAGCAGGCCCCCAGGGAAGGTTCAGTCCCCACCCTGCACTCACTGCCAGGCAGTCAGAGCAAAGCCACCCTCCTGAGAAGGAGCAGGCTCCCATGGGACTCACGTCAGTTTCCGCAGGGACTTGATGGCGAAGGAGCCCACGTGCCGGTCGGGGAAGCTGGAGTCCAGCAGCTCCAGGGCGCTCAGCACAGGCAGCTCCGGCCAGGAGCACAGCAGGTAGAGCATCTGGGGGAACTGGTGGTCAGGGTGGGGGGCTCTGCCCACCCCGGCCGCCCCTCCTTCTGGGCCCTAACCCCCCGCCCACCTGGGCCACGTCCTCGTGCTTGTTCCACTTGGTGACCAGTAGCAGCCGGGCCAGCGCCTCAGGGAAGTGCTCCTGGACCTCGTGGCGCATCTTCCACACCAGGTCCTTCTCGTGCTCATACAGCTCCCCAGACCCACGCCGCTCCAGGATCTCCCGAAGCTGCAGCTGCTGGGGGCGCAGGGGGGTGAGGCTGCAACCAACTGCCCACTGGGCTCGGGGCTCTGCGCCCTGCACCCCACTACCCACGACCCCCCGCTCACCTCCTCCTCAGTGAAGCGCCCGTGTTCCCCATGCCGCCCCAGCTCCAGGATCTGCAACAAACATCCCTGCTCTCAGAGACCCCCGCAGGGCCTGGGCCAGCCCCCAGGGCCCTGGGGCTGGTGACCACACTGCTGACTCATGGGCCAGTAACCCTCCGAGGTGGGGACTGTCCAGTGGTGTTTGAGGCCTCCCAGGCCTCCAACCCCGAGAAGCCGGGAGCATCCCTCCTACTAGTTGTGACAACCCAAACTGTCTTTGGATATTGCCTGAGGTCCCCTGGCGGCAAAGCGGCCTCAGGGTGGGAACCACTGCACTAGGGCGCAGGAGGGTTCCAGAAAGTCAAGGGAGCCTCCAAATGTGTGGGGGTGGCCCAGCCCTCACCCCAGGCAATACCCAGGCGATACCCAGGGACCACGTTCTGGGGAGCCCCAGAGGCAGGGTCAGGAAAATTCACCGAATTCAGCCCCACAGCCTCTGAGCAGGGTGGGCCCGGACCCCGGGTGGGGAGAAGCCTCACCAACCTTGTCCAGGGCAGGGTAGTACACAGGGTAGGGGGCCACCTCCGGGAGACAGATGACGAGGGCGGCGGCACTCTCGGTGTTGGGGTTGCTGCATACGGTCCCTGTGGGGTTCAGCAGCTCCCCTTTCTCGTCTGGACACAGGAACGGACGGGGTTACCTGGGGAACGGCCCCCCATCAGGGAAACCCCCCGCCCCGCCCCGCCCCGGGCCAACCTGGGACGGAGGGCCACATGTACAGGCAGTATTCGCCCGTCTTGAGCTGGTCCTTGTAGTCAAACAGGGTGAGGTTGGCCCAGGCGATGGGGCAGTCCTGGGAGAGCACACGGGCAGTCAGGGCCGGCGCACGGGCCTCCCCTGCTCCTCCGCCAGGTGGGCCCCGCCTCCAGGCCGGCTTCCCTGCCTGCCCTCAGATCCCTGGGAGGAGGCCAGCAAGTCAGCCTGTCTTGGCTCCCTTCTGCTTCCCACTCCCAGCTTCTGGAGGAACCCCCAAACCAGCCACATCCACCCCAGAAAGCTGGCTGAGCTCAGCGATGGGTCAGCTCAGCTCAGTGGACAGTCACATCCGGGGGCCCGCGCGTGACTCAGGGCCCCACCACTGCTCCTTCCCGGACAGCTGCTGACTCAGGCCACCCTGCTGCCTGCGGGAGAGAGCGTCCTTCTACCCCCTGCAGCTGCCTCCCGGTTCCCATGAGGACCAAAGGCCTGGCCGGTATTCTGAATCAAGCCCAGGAACCCAGAACTGGCGCACGGCAGGGGCAGTGGCCGGGCTGGGAGGGGTGAAAGGATGAGGTCCTCAGGCTGAGTGGCCCTGGGGCTGCAGGACGGGACTGGGCCCAGCAGGGAGTGCATGGGCTCTCTGGGGCTGCCCCGGCCTCCCAGCCGGCCCACCCACCGCCTTCTTGGACTTCTTCTTGGTGGAGCGAGCCTTCTTGGCCTTCTCGATCACGGCGTGCAGCGCGAAGCAGAGGCGGGCCATGCGCGGCAGGTCGCAGATGTTGATGTCGAACTCTAGGCGCTGCTTCCACACGGGCTCCGAGCACACGCTCACCTCCGAGCTGGACACCGTCTTGCACAGCGTCTCGTTGCCGTGGAAGAGCCCGGCCTGCACCACCAGCTGGTGGAGGTGTGGGTGTCGGTGATGGGCGGCAGGGGCCCAGCCCCCTCGCCCCTCCCGAGTCTCCCACCCATCTAAGGCTGGAATCACCTCCTGAAATGTCCGCACTCCATGTGGGTCTGAATCCCATGTCCCGCGTGGAAGGAGGAGGGACAGAAGAGGGATGGCTGGCTGCCTGAGTGGGACGCGTGGCCATGGGCCGGGGGGGCGGCGGGACCGAGAGGGAAGGGTGCCTTGGACTGTGCTTGGGGACTGGTCTCAGCTCCCCAGTGACTCTGTGGGACCCCAGGGTGTGATGCTTCCTGCTCTGGCCTCAGTTTCCCCAGCTGGGCTCAGAAACTCCAGAGGCCTTTCAAGCCCCAACACCTGGGGTCTCCCTCTACTGCTCAGTCCTGTGAGCCCCCGTGGCTGGGAAGGACCTAATGCGTCAGGGACCCTGGGCCCTGCCTCCGCCCACTCCGCCACAGCAGAAAGCTGCCTGCACCCAAACCTCCGTGACTCCACCAGGGGAGTCCAGACCTGCCTGCTTATGAAATTGGTCCAGAAGACTGCTCCCCAGAGACCCAGCCCCTGAGGACCCAGGTTGCACATCCTGCAGACAGGACGAGGAGACCGGCACCGAGCAGGCTATCCCAAGGACTGAGGCCTTGGGCCCCAAGGGTCTAAGTACATACCTCCCCCACCCCACCCTGCCCCCTAGGAATCCCAAAAGGCCCCGAGCCCAACTAGAGTGGCTCCTTTTCCAACCCTGTCACCTCCCTGACTGTGGTTTCCACATCCCTGGGCTGGGCCCGGCCCCACAATCTCCACCAAAGTCAAGTACCCAGAACTCGCTGGGCCCAGTTTCTGTGAATCAGCATCTCTGGCCCCCGACCTGCTCCCCTCCCCCCTTCCTGTTTTGAAGCAGCTCACAACCACCCTGGGCAGGGATGCTGGGTAATGTGGTCAGCCACATTCGTGTGACCCCCGCTGCTTCCTCTGCCGTACCTCCAAGGCCACAGCCACCTTGTTTGTGCAAAAAACACCGGCTCCCCCTACCCCAGCCCGGGAACCCCTACCTTCATCCGCTCGTCGGCATTCACTTTGCTGCCCTGAATCAGCTCGACGCAGAAGGGCTGCTCCAGGGACCACAGGGACACAGAGGAGGGCTGGGAGGGGAGGGAGAAGCAGGGCCTTGACAGCGGAAGGATCCAGAGGCTGGACTGGCTCGTGGGGGTGGGTGGGAGCGTTGTAGGTTTGTGGCAAGCTCAGGTAGGTACCTATGGCCAACTCCATCCTTTACCGGAAAACCGAAAACCTGCCGGGCAGGCGGTCCAGGGGCCCCACCCGCCCTGAGCCCTGTAGGGCATGGAGTTCTGCCTCGAGTGCAGGAAGCAGGAGTGTGAGGAGGAAGGCAGCGGGGAGCCAGGCCTGGAGGCTGTGCCGGAAGCTCAGACAGGCCCCCACCCCAGCACAACCAGTCAGTCATGTTGGCTGCCTAAGCTGAAAGCCTCAATTCTCAACACTGACCAACAAGGGGCCCAGGACCCACCGCCAGTCTGGGGCGTCGCCCACTAGGCTCCAGGGTTGGACAGCAGGTGGGATGAAGGAATGGATGGGAGGGTAAGCAGGAGGCCCAGCTCACCTTCTTCATGGGAATGGGGGGCGGTTTGGTGCGTGGTTTCTGGACTTGGGGGGTGGGGTTGCTCTGTTCGTCCCGCATGGCGATGATGGAGGAGGAGTGCACCATGGTCAGGTGGGGGGTCAGCCCGCTGTGCAGGCAGCTGCAGATGTACTGAGATGTGGGGGCAGAGTGAGTGGCCGATGGGCAGTCCCAGCCATTCCCCAGACAGCTGGCTGTCCAGGGACTTCCCCTGTTGACCTATCCCAGGCCTGCCTTGCCTCTCCCACTGGCTCTTCTTGGCCCCGCCCACCTCCTGAAGACGGAGCCTTCCCTGTGTTCACAGGGAGGGTCAGCCAGGCCACAGCAAAAAGACACTCTTGCTGTGACCCCCGCCAAAGGCCAGACTCATCGGGTTCAAGAGAGGCCAGAGAACCAGCTCCCCTGACCCGCCCCCAGGCCTCTGCCCGGGCTGTAGGGCACCCGGGAGCCCAGGGCCGCCCAGCCCGCAGCCCTCACCTGGAACTGGCAGAGGGGGTAGCTGCCGTACAGGTACTTACCTGGAACTGGCAGAGGGGGTAGCTGCCGTACAGGTACTCGTGCTTGCCGTTCACCTGCAGGGCGTAGTCCTCGGGCTGCTCCACCAGTGGCTGCCGGAACACCGTGGCCTTCTTCCGGAGGGCACAGGCCATCAGGGCCAGGGGCACGTCCTTGGTGGACACCTGGAAGGTGAAGCTCTCCTAGGGGGAGGAGGGAAGGTCAGGCCTCCACCCTGCAAAGGGACCACAGGGTCCTGGGGCACGGGGGCGGGGTGGCCTATTTGCTGTTATCAGGCCCATCCTGCCCCTGGAACGTGAGCTCCAGGAGACCAGGGTCTGATGCAGACACAGGGCTGTGCCCAGGGTACATTTGCTGAATGAACAGACAGACCAACGTCCAAGGCCATTTTTCTGCCTCACCGAACTTGCCTGGGGGGATGTTTGGCTGAGCCCCAGGGATGCATGGATACCCCACAAATGCCATCTGATGCTACAGGGAGCAAAGTGAATTTGGGGGGCTGGCGGGTGATGGGGGAGTTTCACAGGGGCAGCGTCCCCCATGGACCTGTGGCCCCAGCAGGAGCCACGGCTCACCTCACTGCCCTCGAACTTGACGTTGACCAGGAGGGCCCGGTTAGGGACCCGCAGGGTGCCTGCCCCCCAGGTCCGCGCTGAGGGCTCCAGCTGCAGGGGGAAGCAGTACTGCAGCCAGGCCTCCCAGCCCAGCTGCTGCCGGTGGGCAGCCGCCTCCTCGCAGAACTGGCGCATCTTGGCTCGAAAGTCGTTCACTTCCGGGTCGCACAAAGAATCAAACTCATGCAG
The DNA here is from genome assembly GCA_004026765.1 of Micronycteris hirsuta. Classification (NCBI taxonomy): domain Eukaryota; kingdom Metazoa; phylum Chordata; class Mammalia; order Chiroptera; family Phyllostomidae; genus Micronycteris; species Micronycteris hirsuta. The sequence continues at coordinate 33,058 of PVJI01006307.1, read as the reverse complement.
GCCTGAGAGGCAGGGAGGAGCCAGGTCAGCATGGAGGGTCGGGGGTCGGGCCCCGGGAGGACAGGGTATCCTGGAGCACATGGCCCACCCTGGCTGGGTACCTTTGCCAATAAGGAGGCTGATCTGTGAGTTGATGAGCTTCTTCACCCTGTCGCCCTCGCGGGCCACCAGGCGCAGGACGGGCAGGAAGGGCTGGATGTCACAGAGCCGCCGCTGCTCGTCCTCCAGCTCCTGCTGCTCCGCGGTCTGGTTGACGCAGGTGAACACATAGGCCTCGGGGTCACTGAGCATGTGGAAGAGCGGCTCATACTGGGCTCGATGCCACAACACCTGAGAGGACAGTCACCTGTCAGCCCCTCCGACCCAGGCAGGCGGGGCCCCGGGGAGCGAGGAAGTGGGTGGGGGCTGGCCTTGGTCTGGGTGTCCCACCCTGCAAGGCCCCTACAAGAAGGCAATGATGGCAAGATCCCAAGACCACACCCTCTCCAGACCCCTGGGGCTCTGACCACGCGGGGCGCCAGGAGTGCCCGCCCCCGCCCTGCTGTGAAGGGCACAGGTGTGCCCTCACACCTGGAACCCGAGCAATGGGTCCTAGTCTCCCCTGCAGGTTATTCACTCTGAAAGGGGGCCAGCTGGATGTGACCCCCAGGCACCCCCAGGTAATCATTCCGGGGTTCATTGCCATGATTTGTAAATGGCTGAACCAGTTCAGAAAAGTCTCACACACTGAGGGGGGAGCATAAAACCGCCTGTGGACTGCATGCCCTCCAGGTGAGGTGCCCCCAAGGGTCACTAGGGAGCCACCAACAGTCCAGCGTTCATGCAAAGGTGTCCACCGCCGAGTCCCGGAGAGGACGAACAAGGACAGAACAGCCTGAGTTTTCCTGCCGGGCGACCGTAGCTCAAAGGGCCCACGCAGGGGCGGGGCCCACGGCCTAGGGACACCGGAGCCACGGAGCACTCCAGGATACACCAGTGAGAGGAAAACGACCGAAGCTGTACAAAGGTAGGGGTAATTCCCACCCATTTCATAAATCGGCAGTCATAAATATGTTAATTACACAGATCCGGATTCGCCAAAACACCAGGCTACCGGAAGACAGCCACGCCCCCTCATTTACATATTGTCTAAGGAAGCCTTCGCAGCACAAGGCAGAGTCTGTAGTTGCAACAACGGGCAAAGCCTAGAATACTGACTCTCTGGCTGCTGCATAAGTAAATATGTGAAAGAATCGCAGGAGAACTGGGCTGTGAGGGGAGACTGCTGGGGCCCACGCGTTTTACGTTCGTGCCATGTTCGAATCTGCATAACGCGTGCATGGCTCTGTAAGCGGAAAAATAAGGTTTAACCTTAAAATGCTTATTTACCTAACGTTAACAACATGAAAAAGATGTTATGTTAACTCTGAAATAAAAGGACATAAAAGTTCATCATCAGAATTTATCACACAAAAAAAATACTATACTGTATATAAAAAAGAAAATAGCCACAGAGTTAACTGCAGTCCTCTCTCACAGCTGAATCATAGATCATTTTTTCTTCTACTTTTTCTCTGGTTGCTAAATTTCAGTGTGCCCATATTACTTTTGAAATAGAAAAAAAAAAAAAGAAAGAAATGTAATTTTTAAAGAAATCTCCCAGGAAGGGAAGATAAAAAAACACACACATACAAACTCATGGAAGTTCCATTGTTTCTCTTTTTTTTTTTTTGTCTGAGCTAAGACTTTCAATTCTGAGCTAAGGCCTTGCGCTGTGGCATGACCCATTAAATTTCACACACTGTCGGTGGAACAAGCTGGTCACTACCAAATACCATCCAGATGTCTAATCTTTTCACTCAGTCATTCACCCTGAAAATTATTCAACAATGTGGAGAGCGGGACCCATAAAATGGCACTGGTCCAGTGAAGACAGTGTAAAGTCTATACAACACAGTGGGTCCCTCATGTCAACTAAGACGGCTGTCGTGACACTTCGGTGCAGGAGGAAAATTACCTAATTCAGAGCAGACACACCCGGCAAGGAGACACACCTAAGATACCGGCCCAGATGGTCAGAACGCAGAGTCTGCAGAGCGGGGCCACCCATTCACAGGCTCCTGGGGAGATTCCATACTTGGCATCAAGGGGGCCAAGACATTTACTGAAAACACCCAGAAGGGTGGAGTCCACCACTTTCAAAGTGTAACTGGGGCAGGCTCCAGACCACTGCCGAGACCGTGGGGCTGCACAGGCCAGAGCGCTTCTCCACGCCACACTGGTCCCCCCCCCCCCATCAGCGCAGGAGGCTCAGCCCTGCTGGACTGAGACCTCGTCAGCCCTGCTGCGCACCCGGCTCCAGAGACCCTTCCTTGCAAGATGCTGACGGCCCCCTTGCCCACCGTGCTGTCTCCCGGACCTGCAGACGGAGACTCTGGGACTCGGGTTCACTGTCCCCATTGAGTGCTGGGTGTGGTTTCTCTTAGATTGTCCAAGTGTGAGCAGGATATTAGTGTGTGTTGGTGTTCTGTTCTGAGAGAACCTGCATTCGATAAAAGCTGAGTGAAGAGCGTAGTTACCTTGTGTGATTCTAGTCTATTCCTTGGTGCCGGGCTGCTCCGCAGGCAGCGAGCCGAGCAGTTGCCTGGCTGACTTATAGGAAAGACTACATAACAAACTAACACTCGTGACAAAAAAACCAAAAACGATTTCCAAAGACGTTTACCAGGGCAACGGCTCTAAAGACAGAAGAACGGCAAAGCTCTTCGGTGATGCGGGTGGGGTGTGCGCATGATGAGAATGAGAAGGGAAGGCCACAGGGGACCCCACCCTGAACTCGCACCCAGGTCACGTGCACCATACGTGGAAGCTGAATTCGGAATGCTGGGCGGGCCTCGGAATGCAAGGGTTTTTGTTTGTTTGTTTTTTAATTTTTTTTAAATTGCATTTTAGAGAGGGGAAAAGAGGGAGAAAGGGGAACATCGACGTGAGAGAGAAACAAAGGTTGGTTGCCTTCTGCCAGCGCCCTGTTGGGGAGCCGAGCACAGAACCCCCAACCCAGGCATGTGCCCCGACTGGGGATCGAACCAGCAACCTTTCGGTTTGCAGGATGACATCCAACCAACTGAGCCATGCCAGCCAGGGCTAACTGCAAGTTTTTAAACAATTCTTGGATATTACTGACAGCTTTGAAAATTCAAATCCAGGGCTCTCAACTCTGAGAGATGACGCGTGTGAGTGTGTCTGTCTTTCTGAGTTCCAAGCTCTAAGGACTAGTTTTAAGGTGAAGATCATACCTTCTTGATGGTGCTGAGGTTGGCATTTCGGGACACAGAGAAGTTCAGATAGACCCCGGTGGGCAGCAGGAAGTCAACCGCCACGTTCTGATTCTCCTCGCTGGTCCAGAATTCCATGGGGCAGTCCACCCCTGGGGGCATCCTGCTTTTTCACTTCTCAGACTCCGGTTGTCCTAAAAAGGAAGTGAAGGCAAAATGAGCCACCGCAGGTGGGCTGGGTGAGTCCTTTGAAAGGCCCCTTGGAAAACAGGGTGTCAGGACCTTCGCCAGCAGAAGGCTCAGGATGGAGTCTGGATTTCCATAGCTGGCCTCCCTCTGGGTCTTGTCCTACCTGGGGCAGCTCAGTGGCCTATCACAAGTGGTTACTCTGCATCCCCCACAGCAGTGGCCCAAGTTCGAGACACCAACAGACCTGTTTCAGGTCACTTCTTCTCAGGGACACGCACATGTGGAAGACTTCTGCCATGGCCACCAACTGGCAAAGGAACCAAACGGCAGGTCCTGCTCAGACACCTCAGGCCTGCAGAAGGACCCAAGTGCTTTGGCTACAGTGCTTTGAAACTTTCTAACCAGAAACCAGCTGGCCTAAAATGGGCTTTGGGCCGTCAAACTATTTGTTGAAACATCTCAGTCATACCAAATCCCCCAGTCTTAGCCACTCCCCAGTAAGTAACAAGTGTTACACACACAATTAACGGTCCCCCAGTGTCTTCCCACCCCAACTTCAGACTACCACCACCTGCATTCTGGTTGTTTATAATATCCACCGATTTTTTTTTTAATCCTTACCCAAGGATATGCTTATTGATTTGAGAGAGGGGGAGAGAGAGAAACACTAATGTGAGAGAGAAACATCGACCGGGTGCCTCCTGCATGCACCCCGACCGGGGATCAAACCCACAACCTACGTATGTGCCTTGACCGGTTATTGAAGCCGCAACCTTCTAGCTTACCTGCCATCTTTCGGTGCACAGGGCAATGCTCCAACGCACTGAGCCCCGTGGCAGGGCTCCGCGGATGTTTTCATACTTATATTCTACTAATATGTATCCACAAACAATTCCTAATATTTTTGCATGCTTTAAAACTGTGCATGAATAGTGAGTCTTCTGCAACTTGCTTACATCCTTCAGATTTATCCATTTTGACACATGTAGCTCTAGTTCATTCACTGTAACTGTTGTGGTATTGCACTGTGTAAATAAACCACAATTAATTTACCCCTTCTCTTGTTGACTTCAAGGTCTGTTTCTACTCTGTTTGGTTATTACAAACAGTGCTACAATGTATATTCTTGCTCACATCTCCTTGTGTGCAAATGACAGTCCCGGGTGAGTGTTCTCCGAGAGAGATAATGTGAGCCTCATGTGGAATGTCAAAGTTACCAGTAGCCACATTTTAAAAAAGTCACAGACAAAATTGACATGTTTGATTTAACCTACTGTGTCCAAAATACAGTCATTTTGATGTTATCGATATAGAAAAATTATTAAGGAGATGTTTTACATTATTTTTTCTGCTATTATTTTGAAATCTTGTATGTACTCTGCAATTCAGACAACAGATTTTCATCTTTCAGTGAATTTCATACAATTGCCAGGTGAAAAAGTAGGCTCATAAATGCAAGTTGTCCCAAATATACTTCCAAAAGTTTTCAAATAAAGGAATCCAATTCTTACATTTAAATTAACTAAATTTAAATAAAATGTTTAACAGTTCCTTTCCTCAATCCTACACTCCTGAGTTAGGTGCTCCTGAGTGACATGTGGCTGGCTGGCAGCCACTGGGGGTGGAACGCAGCCACAGTCGGGAGGAAGTGTCAGGTCAGAGGTAGAACCTGTGGCAGGTAAAACCACAGCATCGACTTCACCAAAGCAAAGCGGTGGCACCCGTTAGCAATAGCAGACCTTGATCCTCCTCTCTCGCCAACACTTGGAATTGTCAGACTCACCCGTTTACGCCAATCAGACAATCAGACAGGCTTTCGACGCTCTTGTTACTTAAGTTGGCATTTCCCTGCTTTTCCATAAAAGGTTTATCTTCTCCAAAGAGCCTGCTTATAAACTTTGCCCATATTTCTATGGAGCTATTTGTCTTTTTCTTATTAGCTTGTAGAGGCACTTTGTATACTCTAGATTGAATTCTTTTGTTGATTAAATGAGTTGGAAATATCTCCTAGTTCCAGGCAGCTTTTCACTTGTTGATAGTGGGTTTTTTTGGTTTTTTTTTTTTGATGAGTAGAAGTTTTTACTGTTGATGCAGCAAATTTATCAACATTTTCCTTTATGTTTTATGATTTTTACTCTTTTTTTAATCCTCACCCAAGGACGTGTTTCCATTGCTTTTAGAGAAAGAGGAAGGAGGGGGTGGAGGGGAGAGAAAGAAATGTCGATGTGAGAGAGAAATGTTGATTGGTTGCCTTCTCATATGCGCCCCAATCAGGGATCGAACCCACAACCTGGGTATGTGCCCTTACTGGGAATTGAACCCACAACCTTTTGGTCTACGAGATGATGTTCCAACCAACTGAGCCACACCAGCCAGGGCTGGTTTTTATCCTTTAGAAAAATACTTCCTTAACCTAAAATACTTTCCTCACATCCTTCTAGATTTAAACGACTTTTAAAAACAGCTGAAAGGAAACGCCAAGTGGGAGACAGACACCCCAGTGTCAGATGGGCCACGCCTCGCCCCGGGCTGGAGGCAGAGCTGCTGGGAGCCGCCTGGTGTGCACACCACCCGCCACGGCCCTGACACCACTGGCGAGATCCCCGTCCTCTGATTGTAAACCACATCCTACTTCGGGTTCCTCTTTCTCAGAACGGCCGGGCCAAAGGCTTTCTTTTGATTCAAAATGCTGGGGCTCATCAGGAACCCTGGAGAACCCCCCAACAATCCTGCCTGCGCTTTGGCCAAGCTCGAGAAGTCAGGAGCACCCCTCACTCCCCAGCCTCTCAGCGCCATGGCAACACAGCCTTCGGCCACTCGCACCACCCACGTGGAGTGCAGGGAAGCACTTGGATGTAAAAGACTCATTCCTAAAAGGGGAAGAGGCTCGGAAAAGTGTGGGCGGCCCACAATCCCATGCCAGGCATGGGATGGGAGAAAGTGGGAACTCCTTCCCTCTTTGGGGGCCCAGGACCCAGGCTGCAGCCGCCAACAAGCCCCCAACTGCCCATGAAGTCTAGACTCGTCACTCTGCGGCGTTGGGGGGTGGGGGGGCCAAGGCCAGCTAATCCAGGGGCTTTGGAACTGCTCCAGGAATGCAAACTGGCACCACCGCTTTGGGGAACTGTTTGACAGAATCAGCTATGCCCTATGACCCAGCAATTCCCTCCTGGGCGTACGCCTAGCAGACATACAAGCATGTGTGCCAAAAACAAGTGCAAGAGTGTCTGCAGGACCTCTGTGCACGACAGCCCGCACGGGAAGCATCCCAAATGCGCATCAGCAGTCAAATGGAAAAATAAATTGTATCCGCTCCCAACGGAGTGGTATAGAGCAATAAGAATGATCTACAAATACGCGCAACACTGTAAGTGAATCTCACAAACACAAAGCTGAGCAAAAGAAGTCAGGCACAGAATACGTGCTCTTGATTTCAATTGTACAGAGCGCAGGCTCGGGCGGGACTAAATCTAAGCTAGCAGAAGAGATGGGGCTAACCCCTAGGGGAGAGCAGTTACCCCGGAGGAAAAGGGCTTGAGGGACTTCTGGGTGCTGGGAGTTGTGGCTTTCTTGAGCTGGAAGCTGGGGACTTTTCACCAACTCAGCACATCCTCAGCCCAAGTGGTTCAGATGAGTTGACTTCGATCCTGGCCTGAGACCCAGGCCCAGCCAATCAGAGCCCTGAATTCCCCCAGGCACGGGGATTGGACTGCAAGTGGGAATGGCACTTAGGCCCAGCCAATTATCGTGTGTCATCTTTACAGGGATTCCAGGATGTGCATGTGAATGTCAAATCAGTACAATGGGTTTTGACATCTGGACTTCCTCCTAGGGTAGCAGGAAATATAGACTAACAACCTAGAGCCACCGGTGACCATCAGCTACCCATACGGAGCAGGACCCAAGAAGAGACCAACATGAAGGGAAGCAGGAGTTCAGTGCAAAGAGTACACATGGGTCCTGAGGACAGCCTTCGATTTCCTGGATCCAGCCACACCTGAAGCTAGGCTCGATCCCTGGACATGTCAGTTCTGTCAGCCAATAAATCCCCCCTGCTTTTTTTTCTTTTCTAACTTAGAGCAGTTTGAGTTAGGCTTTTTGTTACTTATTGCTGGAATGATCTATTTCCATTAATGCAACAACACATTCCATTTCGGGAAGCTTCTAGTGTTTAGAAAGTTCTTCCCTTGGCCATTGGCTCGCCTCCAGGAGCTACCCTGTCCTTGGAGACACACAGGTTGTCACCTGACGGCTCCCTGCTGGACGGTGGCCCCGGGGCCTCTGACCGTTCTCCCCACCACATGGTTTTACACTCTTCTTGCCAAAGCCCGGTCCTCCGAGCTCACCAGATGCTCCAGATGGGGTCTGACAGGCCAGCTGCAGAAGAATGTTCTGGGCACCAAGCTCCCATTTGCTCAGCCTAAGAGGGTATCAGGCTCCCCCACCGCACCCCCAGAAAGCTCTCTGGGGGCCATATCACTGAGCTTGCTGGCTGCCAACCCCCCCAACATTTCTCAGAGTAAGCCAGGTTCTCCCAGCCTGTATGGAAACACAGTTCCTGAATCTGAAGAAACTTCTGGAGGCACATGGCATGTTTTACTCTTGCTAATTCCATCGCATGGAAATAATCGCCGGTCCCGCATTACTGGATTGGATTTTTTTTTTAAAGATTTTATTTATTTATTTTTAGAGAGAAGAGAAGGGAGGGAGAAAGAGCAATGTATGGTTGCCTCTCACGTGGCCCCCACTGGGGACCTGGCCCATAACCCAGGCTTGTGCCCCGACTGGGAATCGAACTGGGACTCTCTGGTTCCCAGCCCACACTCAATCCACTGAGCCACACCAGCCAGGCTGGATTGGATATTTTATACATATCACGCATCTGAAATATATTAGTTTATTCAGCTGGTATTTATTAAGCAGCAGGAATCACTTACTATCGGGAGGGGAGTCACACACGGGGACACGGGAGGGAAGGATGATCAGGTGGAGGGGCTACTCCAGGAGCACGGGATGGGGACGGGGACGGGAGGGTGTGGGTGAGATGGCCTGAAGAGGTCAGCAGGGGCCAAGTCCCGCAGGGCCTTCGGAACAGGGGAGACGCCCGGGTTTCGCTGTGAGAGTGAAGGGCAGCCCTGGCGGTAAGTTTTAGGTGGGGAGTCACGGGACCTGGTTTGAGTCTGAACCAATGCTGCGGGCTGCGTGTGGGAGGCCCGGGGCGAGGCCGGCATGAAGTGGCACGGGGCGGGGAGGTGCGTGCCCCTGATGGAGCGGCGGCATCAGAACCGGAGAGGGGCAGCAAGGCATACGTAGGCGCTTGGATGGATCAGAGAGGGGACAGTGAGGAGGAGGAAGGGCGATGGCCAGGTTTGGGCTTGGGAGATTGGGTGGGTGGTGGACAGTTCCTGAGGCGGGAAAGTATAAGGGAGACACAGCTTTTGGACCAAACAAAACAGCAAGAGCCACGTTTTAGACATATTGAACCTGAGCTGCTTATTGAACATCCCGGTGAAGACAGCCAAAGGGTAAAGTCCCCAGTTTGGAGTTCAGGGAGAGGTCCTTGGGGTCACAGAGACATAATCTGGGGTCTGTGGTCAACACACAGATGTAGATCCATGGGGACAGATGAGGTGGCCTAGAGACAGAGGGTAAGGAAGGGCCAGGACCACCCCCGAGGCACTGGGGATCGAACAAAGGTGAACCGTGAGTCATCGGCTCTGAGTCGTCCGGAATCTGGATGCAGATGTCATCTGTCCACACCTGAACCGTTAATAAAATATCAAAAGAAAACTGGACAGGAAGGAGCCCGGTTCCTTTCACCTTCCACTTCCGGCCAGCACAATGCGCAGAAACAGCCGTGTGACGGCACAGCAGCACCGGCTGCAGGTCCCCAACGTAGGACCCACCATCACTGTGCAAGCCGTTCTCGGTTAGATGCACTTCCTCCGGCCCGAGGCTGAAGCCCAGGTTCTCCAGCTGAGAGTGTCTGAGGGCCTGACCTGAGTCCTGAGCAGCCAGCAAGTTCCTCCGGATCTCTCAGTAGAAGTCCTTGGGCCCCCACCACCCTCCCCACCCGCCGGCAGCTCCAGGGGCCTGGGTTTATTGCTGAGAAGGATGCAGTAGCCCAGAGTCACACGCACTCCCTCCAGACTGCGAATGAGGTTGCAGCCCATGTGCAGTCCCCTGGGCTGGCAGACCTGCTGGCCGGTGGCTTGTCCTAAACTCAGAACTGTTAAAAAAATTCCTTTCATTTCATTCGGAAACGCTGCGAGCCTGGGGCTCTCTGTGTGGGCGTCTCCCAAGTCCAACGGCAAATGTGGCTGATACCGGCACCGGGAGCCGCTGGCCAGCCGGGGTGAACGCAGAGACCCGCTTTCTGGCGCCCCAGTCACATGTCCTGGGAAACGGCTTCCCAAGGGAACACATGAGTCATACCCTCAGCGGGCTAGAGAGGAGAAGCGAGTCCTGTTGATTTTCCTTGCCCTCGGCAAATCCTGCCACCTGCCTCCGGAAGTTACTCCAGAGCTGGAACACAAAGCCTTCCCGCACCCACCTCCGTCACTCCTGGGAACGTCTGCAGAGAGACGCTCATTAGTCCTGGGACAAAAAGATCTGTCCAACGCCTGGATTTCAGAACTGAAAGTGACAACCCCTAAAGCCCAAGAGAAGGAGCCTCAAAAACTTCTAGAAGGGGGTCATACACATAGTCCAAGTATGTACCATCCACCCAGGCTGGGGGGACACAAGACCAGCAGCCACCGTGACAAGCGGCAGGGACCACAGTGCTGAATGGAGCAGAGTCTGTATCAGCCCTCCTGACCTGGGTTTATTTTCAGGTACTTCTCAGCCTCCAAAAGTCCTTCTAATCAACCGCTGTGTCCCGGGCAGCCTCCCACTGAGAACGAAGTGGACACTCCTCGATGGCCCAACTTATGTGGGAACAGGGTCAAAGTGGGCACTTCAGAAACGGAGTTGCAGGTGCTTTGCCAGAGCACCCACTTCTCAGTGGAGCTCCTGCACGTGCACCCCCAAGGAACATTCTAGAAACCAACCCCTGCTCTGGCTGCCAGGAAAAGCCAAGAGACCCTGCAACCCCCAGAGCCTCCTGGAGACCTCGGGGAAAAGAACACAAAGAACACAACCTCTTTGTCCCAGAAGGCTGCAGGCCCCGAGTCCCGGTCACGCGCTCATCCATCCATTCAGCAAACACTGACTTCAGCGTCAGCAAACGCGCTGGCCCCATCCCTGCGCTCAGGGAGTTTTGAGTCCAACAGGGGTATTCGGAAAGCAGAAAAGGACGGTGAACATACAGGGCGATTTCAGATAGTAAAAGGGCTGGGGTGTGAGAACAGCAAGCTGGCAGGGAGGGCCCCGGGTCAGGTATGGGTCCCGGGTGAGACTGCACTGGCGCAGAGGCCCCCATGAGGAGAAGGATCCTGAAAAGCTCTCTGACACAGGGATCCAGGCGGCGGGAGTGGGAAGTGCAAAGGCCCTGAGGCCAGGGAGGCAGAATCAAGGCCCCGCAGGGGAGATGACTGGCGGGGGTGTTATAGGGAGGGGCAGCCCCAGGAGCAGGCCAAGCGGTGCTGTCGCTGAGGCAGGGGTCCTTGGAGTGTGTTAAGCAGGAGGTGGACACAGCCTGACCATGCACTTTACACAGAAGACGCTTCTGCTGCTGTGCGGAAAATGGAAGGGAGGGCGGCAAGAATGGAAACGGGAAAGGCTCTTGGCCAGGGCCCCAGGTGAGGCCAGATCGCTGGGGGACGCGCGGGGCCCTCCAGGCCCCCAAACGCCCCAGTCCTCGCTTTCACTGAGGACCAGGCATCCCAGACCTCTGACCTTGAAGTCTCCTGTCCTCAAGAACCTTCCTGACAAAGAACTGACGCTACAAACCAGAAGGAGAAGTGAATGGTCCAGGGTCCCCAGCAGGTAGTGTTTTAGGACAGATGGGCCAGCTGTTCTCCCCAAATACAAAAGTGTTCACGGGAGCCACTGCAGTGTGGCTCCCCGGGGTGCTTCCTGCCTCCTGGTGGCCTTCGAGGTCCTCAGGGCAGAAAGCTGTCTCCTCCGCAGCTATGAACAGCGGTGACAGGGAGGACTGACAAATAAACCCAGCGCGGCCACCCTTCTGCCGATCTCTATTGCAAAGTGACCGGCAGGTGGTGGTCAGTTGGGGGTGGGGACATGTGTCCAAAAAAGGAATGGGAAGGGACTGTCCGGAAGCTGGTCCAGGCAGGTAGGACATCCCAGAGACTAGGCCGGAGGGCTTGTCGGGGGGGCTGCGACAACCCCAGCTCCTGCTGCAGGAGCGAAGGGGGGGCGGCAAGGGCAAGAACACAGCCAAGTGCCCGGAGCCGTCCGCTGCCTCGGCCCCTGGGGCTCTTGTCTACTCACGCCTGCTGGCTTCTCAAATGTCTTCCTCCTTTCCAAGACTTTCACTCTCCCCGACTTTAAACGTGTCTCTCGAGGCCACAATTTTCAATAGTGCAGCAACTTTTTTTTACTTTTAAGGACAGTAACTTTTAGCTTGAATATTTAAACAGGAAAAAGGATCTCCAAGGAGGGGGAACCAAGACAGACGTCAGAGGGGAGAGGTGTGGGTCTCTGGAAAGTCCGTCCCCCACGGGGAGTGTGGTGGGGGCGGCAGCCCTCAGGAGCAGCAGGCTGACCACCCTGCTCTCTCCTCCCACGTTCAGTGCATGGTCTGCCCAGGGGAGCCCCCGGCACCACACGTCAAAATCAATAGAAAAACCCGTGGTCTCACGTCTGGTAATTTAGGGAATAAGGAATGGTCATAAAGAAGCAATTCAAAATAAAAAAAAAAAATAGCTACATGCACCAAGACATTGACTGGTATTGTTTGTGAAACTGACAAGTCTAAAACAATAAGGAAATGGACGAGTCAATGAGCACACCTTAACTGTCACCCACGGACACTGTTTTTCCCCATCACTTTTAGAGAGACAGGAAGGGAAAGAGTGAAGCATCGATGTGAGAGAAAAACACTGATCCGGTGCCAGGACAGGGGATCGAACCCACAACCCTTTGGTTACGAGGTGACGCTCCAGCCAGGGCTGACCACGCGTTCACTTAAAGAGTCATTACACACATGCCCGTGCACAGGGCACAGCACTGCAAACACTTGCCACATGGAATGGCACCGACATGCACATACACGGTCACGGCAACACGTCTGTGGGCAACGCACTTCGAGAAGTACGGAGAGGACAGAAAGGGCGATACCATGGAGGCCTGCGGGCGACTCAATAAGGGCTTTTAAGCTTTGCTATCTATGGAAGTTATACAACCATATTGATTTTTAAAATTACTTAAAACTAAAATGCTTGCAGCGAAAAAAAAAGAAAGTCTCCATGCCCGGCTGGTGTAGCTCAGTGGATTGAGCGCGGGCTGGGAACCAGAGGGTCCCGGTTCGATTCCCAGTCAGGGCACATGCCTGGGTTGCGGGCCAGGTCCCCAGTGGGGGCCATGTGAGAAGCAACCATACATTGCTCTTTTTCCCTCCCTTCTCCTCTCTCTGAAAATAAATAATAAATAAAATCTTAAAAAAAAAAAAAGTCTCCTGACCTCCACAAGCAAATATACTATCCCCGATTTCAGTTGTTTCTTTGGATATTTATCTCTACGTTTCTAAATTATAGGTTTATGCTGACATTTCTGGATTTTCAGCTTTGAACTTCTTACCTTGGGAGGTAAGTCTGGGCTTCCTTAGATCTACACACATGCACACATCCTCTCTTCCAGATTCTGAATAGAGCGATGGGATCGTTTTCCGTTCATCAAACATCAGTGCTTACAGTATTATGACTATGTAAATAGTGTTCAAAGCTAGGCCACGTAGTATATTGTGATTTTCTCTCTTCTCTTGTTCAACATTCTGTTATTCCCGTAGTTAGTAGTTGCCTCACTTTTCATTTTCTTTGTTTTCTATGTCTGAATGTGTAATTCCTCCCCAAACTCTCCAGCACCACTATAGAACTCCTCAGAATGCAGCGGGTACGGCAGATAACCTGCCAGCTCCATTTTATTTTCCTGAAGCTGCTCCCCCAGGGCCCTCGGTCACCCTCCTCCGAGTGGGGCCGCTGCTTGCTCTCAGACCAGCCGCATGGCTGCAGTATCGGGACGTCTCTCCACCATCTTCTCTTTCACCATCTTTCCACCTGTCAGGGTGCTTGGCTGCAAACAGAGAGGCCACCTGTCCCTGGTTAAGCAGGCAGGAGCTGAAGGAGTATGACATTTGCTGCACTGTGAGAAGTTCATAGGTCTGTTGGGAAGTTTGAGGAAGGATTAGTAGGTCTGTGGGAGAGTTTGAGGAAGAATAAGTGATTAGTACTTTGAAAACAAAGCAAATAAAAAGCTGAGGCATGCCCCGGCTGGTGTAGCTCAGTGGATTGAGCGCGGGCTGGGAACCAAAGGGTCCCGGTTCAATATCCAGTCAGGGCACATGCCTGGGTTGCAGGCCAGGTCCCCAGTGGGGGCCACGTGAGAGGCAACCATACACTGCTGTCTCTCTCCCTCTCTTTCTCCCTCCCTTCCACTCTTAAAAAAAAAAAAAAAAAAAGCTGAGGCAACTGTCAAGTCTGGGAAAAACAGAAAGTTGGACAAGAAAAGAAATATAATTGTGGTCCACTATGTGGACTTCATAGTGCATATCTGATGGCAAGACTGCTTCTATTGCCACTTGTACTGGGCGTCAGTCTATATCCCTGCCGCTTCTGTGCCAAGGACTTGACCTTGCAGCCAGCCCATCACTGCTGCATGGGTATGGTCCATCATCACCCTTCTCTTCTCTGCCAAAAACATGACATCGGTGCATCTCACAAACGGAGCCCAGGTCACAGGTCCTGGCCACCAAGGAGACTCGGAAGTGAATACTTTTCAGTGCCTCTGGTGGGGTAGGTGTGTGTTTCTTTTCTCTCTCCACTCCCCAGACTCAAAGTAAAGTAACAGCTGAAATACAGAAAGCCATTGGGCAGCGGAGCCAAATGAGAACAAGGGACAATTGCACATTGTACTACTTGTTCCCCTTTCTTGGTTTACTTTCTCATTTTAGTGAAGCACACCCTCCCAGTACCTTCCTTGAAAAGGGATACAAAGGAAGGAGGGTAGGTTTTGAAAATTCATGTCTAAAATGTATCTTTATTCTATAATTTTGCTTGAATGACCAGTACCGAAATCTGGGTTGGGAATTGATTTCCCGTGGAAATCTGAGAGTGGCTCTGGTCCTTTGTCCAGTCTGGTGCGTTCTGTTCTCAGATCTCCTGCATGTGGCCTCTTTGTTGGCTCTTTGTAACTTTTCTCTATCGCTGGAGGGTTGAAAGTTCATGATGATGTCCTGTAGTACATCTCATTCTTTTAAGTAGCGTTTCTTTTATGATTCACTGTGCTGAGCACTGCTCAGAGACACTTAATGCAGGGACTCCTTCTGTTCTGGGATTTTCTCCTGTCGTTTCTTTGATAACTTCCCCTCCTCCATGTCTTTCCCCCCTTTTTCTTGAGCTCCTATGAGATGGATATGGGGCCTCCCAAGTTGATTCTCCAGTTTTCTTTTCTTTTCTAGGGATTTATTTTTCAATCTTCCAGCTCTATCCTATTGAAGTTTTTACTATTAACATTATAGTTTTATATCTAAGAGCTTATTCCTGTTTTATGAATATTTCTTTTTTAAAAAACAACCAAACCACATCGATGACTTCTGATCCCTTTTTTCTACTGTTTGGGTCTCTGTTGTTCCCGGTGGAGGCCTCCATCCACATGTGGTGACCTGCCACTGCCCACGCCAATGGACGCACCAGGCACTCGACGCTGTTTGGGCACAGGTAGGGCTCGCTGCTAACAGGTGTCACTGTGAAGTGACAAAGTAGTAATGTAGCTTTTCCACAGGGTCCCCCCTTCAATCAATGTGAGCATCCAAGGGTCATTTTTCTCATGAGGTCAATTTTCTCAGAAAGAAGTTCAAGGCCCAGCCTGGAGGGTGGGGACAATAGCCCAGGCTGCTACGTTCGGGGGGCCCCCCAGGACAGGGTGCCTCTGCTCACTGTGCCAGCTAACACTGAATCCTCCTGTCCTCGGTCTAGTGCCTCCTCCCAGCATCCCCTGCCCTGGGCTGGTCCTGGGTGGCTCTGGTCCAAGGTGCCTGCAGAAAACCAAGCATCATCTGCTGGGGTGCAGCCAGGGGCTGCCTGGCTCCGAGGGCTCAGCAAGGGTCTGTTGCTCTTTCAGCTGGTCTTCCTGCTACCCTTTACCCCAGCGTCATCGAGACCCTCGGTGGCCCCCAATTCTTGTACCTGGGGGGGCGCGGTCCTGTGGACATACCAGCTTGCTTTCCCCACAACGTGGGACACTCAGTGCTCTGCTTGGCTTCTTTCTCTTCGACCTGTTTTCTATCTTTCAACATTTCTTGCTCATACCCCTCCTCTCTCATCCTTTCTGTTTCCTTAAGGGTTTATCCCTTTACTCTCATTTTAGTGGGCTTTTGAAATGGAGCAAAAACAAACATATCATTCAATCAGTTATGTTTATGTGGAACTGCACAATAATCCTTAACAATAAATAAAAGTCAGGTGTCCAAAGAGATACACAGAAGACTCTCGGGTGGGTGGTAGGGAGGGTATTCCCACAAGGAAACAACGATCGGGGGCGTGGAATTAAAGGGGAGTTATGCTTGCAATTTCTTTTTGCAAATTTGGACAGTGAATAGGTATTTCTAGAAATAAAACCATATTAGCGGTGAAAATGATCGCTAAAAGGCATCTCCTGAAACACGAATCAAGGCCGTGTAAACAAGCGTGTGGAAGAAACTCCGATCACCACAGCAGGTCAGCGTGAGCCACGGGCTAGCCTCTGCTCCAGGGCCTGGGGTCCCACGAAAGCACCCGAGGCCTCCAGAGGGTGGCGCTGCTGAGAGAGGGGCTGCGGGGGAACGGCGTCCACAGCCAGTCTCTCTGCTTATGCCACCACAGCTGTCCGTTTTTACCTGCTTTATGAGTCAACGTTCTGCTGAATATTTTGATCTCTTCGAAGAGACCCGCAGGTAACAACCAAGTCTGGAAAGTACCAACGAAGATGTAGAGAAAACGGGGTCGACGGGGTGGGGGGGCCTCCCAGGGTGACCCCGCGCGCTAACCCAAACCCCTTTCCATCCTGAAATGACAGCAGCTGTTCAAGGGTCTGGATGAGGAGGAAATGGGCTGTGTGCCCACAGAAGACAGACGTGCCCACAGAGCTGGTGAAGGGGACCGCCCGCCAGCCTACGGACCCAACTAACCAGACCCAGGTACTGCCAGAGGCCAGACAGGGGTGCTGAGCCGATGGCCAGCCACTGTCAGTCTGTGGCCTCAGTTTATTCATTTGCACAATGAAGGGACGGCATTCATCTCCCAGGCTAATGTTCTAGAAGCTCCAAGGAACATTCTCTTACTGATATGGGGACTGCCAGCTTTCTGGAGAAACAGAATGTCCCCAGTGAGGACTCCTCAAGAAGCAAGGATACCGAGCTATCAAAATTCAACCCACTTCCTTTGGGAGAATGTTTTACTTTTTCTCTCCCCAGCTAGGCCAGTCCAACTCCACCACGGCCAGAGCAAGTTAAATACCAAATGCTGCAGCTTCACCATGGGCTCCCGCGCTCCCCCGAGCAGAGCTGGCCCTTCCTTTCCCAAGCAGCGGCACCCCTCTCGTGGGAAGCTGGCTGAGGTCTGGTTCACTTCCCGCTCATAGGCTCCCAGCACAAATTTGGGTCATTCTCTTCCTTCCGGCTCGAGGCCTACAGATAGGTCCTCCTTTGCCTGAACAGTCAGGGAGGGCCCGGGACTACATTCAGATTTCAACCTATCTACAACATGACATCTCTTCTTCTCCTAGCACCCCCTGGTCTCCTTCACCCGGCCTACCTCTCTGGAATGGTCCAAGAAACACCAGCAGCAAAGGCCCCTCCGCCTGGCAGATTAAAGATGCTTTAGAATCAGTGAGCGTCATTCCGCCCTTGCTGGACTCTGAGAGCTCCTTATCTGTCTGGAAAATAGAAAGAAAAAAAAAATGAAAAGAGTCTCAGAAACCTTCTGTGCATTCTCTTACAGAACTTTAGCTTAAAAGCAACTGTTTCACCCAAGCTCCCTTTTTGCAAACCAATCACATTCTGCCAGATGGGCCTGGTTCACTCTCTGTGGCAAAGCAGCCCGGCTCCCTTTGGTGGCACTGAAGCAAACCGCAGGGGCGCTTCCAGGGCCCAGGCAGGAACGTATATACATGCGGATGACTCAGATCATTTTTTGAGATGTTTATTGGTTTTGTTTGGTTTTTGAAAGCAAAGTAAGTGATTGGAGCCAAGCTCGGGTTTGCATCCATTCAATGGCTGCAAAAAGCAGGTTCCTGAACTTGAGGACCCCGTTCCTCAAGACCCCAATTGCATCATAAAGGAAGATCCATCCCAGCTCCTGGAGGTGAAAAGGTAGCATGGGGAGGGGGCAGCCCGCGGACAGCATTTGTGGGCCACTCCTGGAAATAAGAGAAAATAGGACCAGCCCCTTCACCTAGGCCTGGACCCTGGGCACAGCTACCTCCACAGCAGGGAGTCTCTTGCCTGGAACCCACTGAGCGTGGCTGGAGAGGGGTCCTGAGAAGCAAAAAAACCTAAACTCGGGCTTCTCCAGGAGACAAAAAGTCCTGTGCTAGGACGCCACTGGAGAAGGTGTCCATTCTAAGCATACGGTTCCCAAGGACAAGCTGAAACTGTTCCAGCTGTCGGCCTGCTCCAGGAAGGATGTCCCCTCACGGACCCTGCTGCAGGAGCCCAGGAACGGGGGCGGGGACGGCCCCTTCACTCCGCATCCAGGGGACGATGGCAAGCACTTCCGAAGGCACTGCCACCAGAGACATGAGAGGTCAGCGCCAACAGCTGAGGAAGAAATAACTTCCAGTGATGATCAATGGAATTAACAAGAGACCAAAAAAACAGCAGCTCAGTCTCAGGGAAATGAGACACGATCGTGGAGAAAGCACTTTCAAATCGAAGAAAGACAAAGAAGGCCGAAGGCATGATGGAGCCGAGAGAGGGAAGAGTTAGAGAAGACGAGGAAGAAATCCATCCTCAGGAATTCAGGTCAGGAAGTGCGGAGCCGGACTGAATTCGCAAGAGGGCGGCCGAGGAGGAGGATCTTCGCCGGGGGGAAAGGTGGGTTTTCTGCTCTGGCTCTCACGCTGGCCAGGACCTCAGCACCTGGGTCTGCCGCCCTCTAGCCCTTTGGGTTCAAGGGCAAAGCTTGGGAGGCGACGCTGGGAATGGACCGCGAGCAGGATGCTCCGTCCCGAATCGGGGGCAGGGGGAGGGGAGGACGCGCGCAGCAACTGCCGGTCCCTGACAAGTAAACAGCTCGCCACGACCGGCTCCGGGCCCTGCTCGTCCCATCAAGGGCGACAGCGGGACACGCCGGCCGCGGCCCTCCTCGGGGCACGAAAGGGATGCAACGAGACCGAGAGGGGAGCGCGTGAGGCGGCCCGCACCAGCGCGCGGCCCCCGGCCCCGGCCTCCCGCGCGGAGCCCGGTCGGCCCCGGGAACGCGCCCGCCTCCCCAGCGCCCACGCCCCTGGACCCCGGGCCGCCCCGGGCGGACAAAGCCCCGCGCCGGGAGGGGCGGGGCGTGCGGGGGGGGGTGCGCACGGAGACCCCGCAGGCGCGCACACAGGTGGGCTCCGTACCGGGTGTCGGTGCCGGGGGCGGGGCCCGGTCTCCCTGGAGACGGTTGCCCAGGGGACGCGGCGGGCGGGTCCCGGAGCGGCGGGAGGACGCGAGTCTCCGGGTGGCGGCGCGGAGCCCGCGGGGGCCGGAGGGCAGGCCCGCGGCGCGGAGCCGGCTAGCGGGGCTTCGGTGGAGGGGCGCGGCCCGGGGCGGGCGCGGGCGGTGCCGGGGGGCGGGGCGTCCCCGGGGCCCGGGCGGGGCCAGGACCCGCCGCCGCGCGGGCACCGTCGCCAAATTCCCATAGCCGAGCCAGGCGAAGCGCAGGCGCGGACGCAGACCCTTCCCGACGCCGGCGGCACCTGCCGGGCCTGCGGGGCCGGACCCCGGGCGGCGCGCGCACGCCGCCCTCCCGCCTCGTGAGTGGAGGATGGAAAGTGTCGTTTGCCGAACGCGCGGGGACGAGTCGTCTGCCAAGCCGCTTCCGCTCCTGGCTCCCAGGGAGTCGCCAGAAAGGGCGGGGACTGGACCCTGTCACCGATCCGGAGCCGGGGTCACGCGAGTGACCGGCCCTCCGGGCTCCGGGCTCGAGTCCAGGGTGCGGGCTGCCTCCCCGCCTCCAGGCCTTCCTTCCCCCCGGGACTCCCCTTACGAGTCGGATTTAGAAAATAAACAGGTTTCCCCGGGACTTTCACAGCGCAACGTTTCATTGCAAGGAGCTGCGTGCGAGCGGGCCCGCCGCCGAGCGCTAACGCGGCCACGCTGCATCTACACCGGCGTCGCCGTCGCCCCCCGGGCGGCACACCGTACCGCGGGCCTCGGTCTCCCGGGGGCTGCAGCGGAGAAACCGAGGCTCCGCGGCCGCGGACTGAGCCTCCCACGCGCGCGCGCGCGCAAACACGCCCGCCGGCCGCCGAGCGCGCCGCCTCCTAGCGGCAGGGGGTGGCAACTGCCTCGGTTTGGACCGGACCCCCAGGAGCCCTGCCTGCCGCGTCCCACGGCCCCTCGAAATGTGCTTTCGGGTTGCAGCCCTGGATGTGAGCCCTTGCGACAGTGGAGGGCGAGATTCAGAGCCGCCCCAGCGGGGTCCCCTCGCGCAGAGCAGGCGTGGGTGGAAGACAGTAGTTGGAGGTCCCAGGCTGCCCTGCGCGGCCCCGCGGTGCTCAGGTGTTCCAGGTCCGGCGCCCAAGGCAAGACCCGCCCTTCCGAGCCCCCAGGAGCCTCCGCCGGCCACGGCGTCGCCCAGAGCCTAGCGGGCAGGGCAGGGAGCAAAACTCAGCCAGAAGCGTGAGAGGAGAGGACCAAGTGGCCGGGTCGTGGGGGATCCCGCGCCCCCAGTACCCAGGAACCCTTAGGGCCGGGGTCCCAGCAGCCCGGGCATCTTGAGCAGAAAAAGGGGAGTGTCAGGGCGAGAGGAAGCAACCCCCCAACGTATCTCCTCCCCAGAGGCAGACACGCACTGAAAAACACACTCACATACGCGTTCACACACGGCACCATTGTGTAAACTGACACTCGGGGACACAGTCACGTACTCCTCACACACACTCAGCCACAGAGACCAAAGACAAACAGATGCACACTTTCACAAAGACACAACACACAGACACACACACACAATTATGTAAACTGACACTCGCGTAATGTCACATTTACCAAGACCACACACCCACATCCACAGGCTGAACCTCACCCACCCACACAGCGTGGCGGGGCTGTGGCCTCCGGAGAAGGCAGGGCCTGGGGCAGTAGGTGGGGACAGCGTGGTGAGACACAGAGGCCCAGGGTCCAACCTAGGGCTCTACAGGCTTCCTTGACCTCCCCTCACTCCTCCTGTCTCCAGCCTGGGAAGGGGACTGGTGCAGCAGAAGACAATCCGTGGGCAGCTGCGGTCCCCTGACTCAGTGGGGTGGAGTAATGCCCAGGCCCCCCTGCTGGGCCGCCCTTGACCCACAGTGTGGGGTTTCTCAGGATGAGAAGTAAGCCCCTGGGATTCCCAGCTGGACCTTGGATGGGCCGAGAGAAGCTGAGAATTCTCTGACAGCACCTGGCTGGCTGGGGGGTGGGGTGGGTGGGTATCCCTAACAACCCCCAGCCAGGAAAGGATAATGACCTACGGTGCCAGGACACCAAGAAGATTTTTCAAGGAGCAGACAGGGTTTGGCCGGTCCACTCCCCCCATCCCGGCCACGAGTGCCCTTCTCCCTAGGGGCCCAGTCCTTTGGACTTCCCTTTCTCTCCAGCATGGCTCTGCAGGGAAGCCAAGCTCGAAGACAAGGCCCTCATCAGCACTGGGACGCAGTGACCTGGGGTGGGGGTCAAATTGGGCTCTCAGGTTCTGGTTCCTCTGGAGCCTAGAGAAAAATCTAAGATTCTTTGGAATGACAAAAGTCACAAAAAGCCATCCTGCAGCGATATGCTGGAACTGCACCGACAATTCCATAAAGACATCACATCCGTTGCCGGGAGGGAATTAAGTGAATTAATAACAGATACAAAGTCTCTAGTGCCTGGTGCACAGAGTAGATGCTGAGCGTTTGCCATCACACAGGAGAAACAGACGCAAAGAGATCCAGTGACCTAATGTCACGTGGCTAGTCAGTGGCAGAGACAGAAGACAAAACAAAATCTCCTGCCCTGACAGCTGTGGCCCACAAAGCGGAGGGTCACCGGTTCGATTCCCAGGCAGGGCACATGCCTGGGTTGTGGGTTCAGTCCCTGGAAGGGGCGCATAGGAGATGGACGTTTCTCTCTCTTTCTCCCGCCTTTCCCCAATCTCTAAAAATAAACAAATAAATAGAAATTCAAAATAAACCAACTATTGGGGGAAATCACCACGATCTGGAAGAAATGCTACTCGGGACCATCACCACCTCTTGTCACCGTACGAGGGCCTAGCCCGTCATGCGGGCTGGCGGAACGTGTAATATAGAAATGGGAGTAACTGTGGGAATTCCGTCGGTGGAGAAATGAAA
Source organism: Micronycteris hirsuta (assembly GCA_004026765.1). NCBI lineage: Eukaryota > Metazoa > Chordata > Mammalia > Chiroptera > Phyllostomidae > Micronycteris > Micronycteris hirsuta. The sequence continues at coordinate 10,949 of PVJI01006307.1, read as the reverse complement.
CCGAACAAACAAACAGAAAACCGAACTGCCAACCCATTATTTTATCTTTTTCACAGTGGTTGATTGATTCATCGATGGAGAAATGAAACCAAAAACAAAAATACCAACCGTCAAGCAGTTTATTTTATCTTGTCTCATGGCAAAATTTGTCTTATGGCCAAAATGGGTTATATGGTGAACATGTTTGTGGCCAAAATGCTTGTGGCAACGATGTTGATGGGGAAAGTACCCAGCACCGGAGTGGATGCGGTAGGCAAAGGGATGATTCACATCCCAGGTGCGGTGAGGTTTCATCATGCTACTCAAAAGGGCGTGCCATTGAATACTTATGAGCTGTTTATTTTTGGAACTTTCCATTTAATACTTTTCAGACCGAGGTTGACCGCGGGTAATTGAAACCGTGGATAAGGTGGAAGGGGACTACTGTTTACTGTATAAGTTCGTTTCTCCACTGTGAGAAAACCGTTGTAAATAGAAATATTAAAATTCCCACCCCATCCCCCACTTGCTACTGCCCAGTGGGACAGAACCTTTCTTAAGTCCCCCAGCATGAGGCGGGAAGCCAGAAGAGCCTGCTCCCGCCCCTGAGCGCCCTTGCTACATTCGGCAAGAAAGAGAGAAGTCTGCTTTCTTCAGCAGCCACTCCTCCCTCTCCTGACACTTCCAGGTACTCACTGTGATGAAATGTCCGTTTCTCCCCACTGCCCGCCGATATCCCAACCGCCAACCGTCCTGGGATTGGTTGGCTCTTTCTATTCAAATCTGGCACTCAGCACTGGAGGGGGTCAGAATATGTCACCCCCAAAGATGGCACAGTGGCGTATTATTTGGAATTAAAAGTAGTTGGGAAACAGCCAGTGCAAGAAGGACCTCGGAGCCTCCTTGGTCCCCCTGCAAGCAGGAGACAAACGTCCCATGTGAAGGTGCCCTCCCCATACCAGGAGGGTGGAATCCATCCTTCTCCCCAGAGACAGGAAATCGAGGGCCAGGGCACTGCGCAAGCAAACCGTGTTACTTCCACTTTCCCGCCCCAGCTCAGACCCACTCGTCTCAGCAACCCTTCGCACACTTACTGTCTCTTTGTCTAAAAAGTAAAAACTCTTCCTGCTCTGGTCACGTCTTTGAGTTTCGTCTTTGTGGGGCTCCTGTACTTTCGTATGTAATTAAATTCTTTTTTAATCCCCTTACTCTGCCTTTTTATTATAGGAGGGTTTCGGCCAAGAACCTAGAGAGGCAGAGGGGAAATTATTATTCCTCCCTACGGCGTTTTTGGGTGTGGTCAGATACACTGAGTGGGGACAAGACTAGGAAAGCTATGGGAAGAAAAAAATAACATAAAAAACGATAGTTAAACGTTTGTTGGTAATTCTATTCAGAAAAACAGGAGGACTCTGGGAAATAATCCCCCTCCGAGAGCAGCGACAGTTTCCATAGTTAGACACACAATCCGCCTTGATCTTTTCACTCTCAGGCACAAGGACAGGAAGCCCAATGAGAGGAGTGCCTGGCCTGTTCCCCTGCCATCTTTTTATATATGTGCTCATTAACCTTGAGACTCCCACCCCCAGTTACCTAAAAAAATGGCTCATCTGTGTTTAAAAAGCAATGGTAAGTAAAATCCGGAGCTCTCTCTCCTTCCCTCCCTCCCCTCTTCCCTTCCCTTTCCATTTCTTTCCTTCCTTCCTTCCACCAATTCCCCTAGCTTAGACCCAAAATCTGCCTCAATGGAAGTTTCTGGAGTTTGTGACCTGGGAGGGGGTCAAGAAAAAACCCCCGATGTTCCTGTTGCAATGCTCGTTCTTGCAAGTGTCCATCTCAAAGACCTCGCGGCCACGGGCACTGCCCTGGGAGCCCTGGAGCTAGACAGAGCCAGTTCGGATCAGTCCCGACCCGGGGCTGCTTCCTGGGAGGGGCCAGCCCTCTGCCCAGCAATAGGGGGAAGGGGCGGTCGGGCAGGCGGCTGCCCACGGGGACTTCCCCTCGGACCCCCAGGTACACACGGGTCCTGCCACTGCCCCCTGGGAGCCTGAGGGTTCCGGCTCTGCCGTGTGACCCTCCTGGGGGGCCACCGTGGCTTAGACCTCTCTGTATCTTTCATAGAAGGAAAGATATTCCTCTGTTTGTGGAAAAGATCTACTGTGAATACTTATTGGGGGAAAACGAGAATAAGGGGAGAAACAGGGCACCCGGAACAACAGGGCATTGCTCCCGAAAGATCCCCCGGAAACTCACAAAACGGATCTTCTAGAATCTCCTTGTGAAACCTCTCGGTGTGTGTGAGAGAAGCCATGAAGGGCAAGAAAACCGAACTAAGGGCTAGGAAACGTTTTAGACTTGGGGCCAAATGTAAAGCAGGTGAGAAGAGTGAACTTGGCAGCATCAAACACAACATACTCAGTTTCCGGGCGCTACCTATCGGTGCCTGAGAGGTACGGAAACCAGTTAAGGACCCGCACGGCGGCAGCAGACGGAGCAGCAGCTGACGCTTTCTGGCCCAGACTGCATGGAGAGCAATCGTCATGTTAAATACTTTCCATTTAGTGTTTTAAAACATGGCGGCCAATTCTTTAGCATTTGGCCCATTGCGGGGTGCCGTTCATGTGCCTCCCCTTAAATCTGGTGGACTTGCGACTTCTTAGAGAGCGAGCACAGCAGAAGTGATGCTGAGTGACTTGAGAAGTTAGGTCATAAAAGGCCATGCAGCTTCCGCCTCCTTTGGAACCGAGCTGTGCAGGGCTCCGCCCACCCAGAAGGAAATGTGACTACCTGAAGCTGCCACTCTGATGAAGCCCCAGCCAGAAAGAGAGGCCAGGTGCTGGCACTCAGGTGGACAGTCCCATCTGAGCCCAACCTCGGAGCCATCCCCACCCAGGCAACCAGACTTGAATGAGGAAATCTCTAGATGATTCCAGCCCTCCAACTGTTCGAATTATTGGCAGCCCTGCGAGAGTCTTCCCAGCTGACCCGGGACATGCTGGCCCACAGCCAGGCTGCCCTGCCAAGCCCCGTCTCGGTCCCGGCCCTGAGGACCTGGGAGCATAATACAGCAGCGCTGCTCTGCACCTCTGCGCTTGATGCGGTTTTTAAAGTAGCACCAAATACCTGGAACTTTGCAAAGTCCTATTAAATCCTCAAAACAGCCCCCTGGGGGCTCTTATCACCAACTCCACAAGGGAACCGCGGCCCATAACACCCCCAAAGCTACACAGTCAGTGGTAGAAACGGGAACGAGACCCACTTTTAACCATCACCAAAAACTGCTGCTAACAACAGGTCTTCAGGGCATGAGGCTCGGTTTTTAATGCATGGACCCCCCAGGAAAGGGGGGTCTCCGGCGCCTTCTGTGAGAAAGTGTGACCTAATGCCGCGGTGGGAAGGGTCAAGTCCCCTGGGATGGGTCCTGGGGCCTGGTCTGGTCAACATCCTCCTTGACAACATGAATGAAAGGAACTCCAAGAACTGGCTCTTTAATTGGGTAGAAATGCAAACAGAATTCACAGACACCTGGAGGAATCATCTGTAAAAATTATCCTACCAGAGGCAGGCGAATCTGGTGGCACCAAGCCCACGGCTGCACGTAATCACACGCTAACTTCCTTAAAATCACAGAGTGGGGGCAGGTGGAACCAGAGAAGTCTCAGCCCAAGGCTCATCCCCCTTTTTAATCCTCACCCAAGGATATGCATATTGGTTTTAGAGAGGAAGGGACAGAGAGAGAGAGACATCGATGTGACAGAGAAACATGGATCGTTTGCCTCCCACACACCCCGTGACAGGGAATCAAACCTGCAGCCTAGACATGTGCCCTGACCCGGAATCAAACCTGCAGCCTTTTGGTGTACAGGACGATGCTCCAACCAACTGAGCCGCCTGGCCAGGGCAAGGGTCATCCCCTATGACTGATTTGGCTGGGTACCAGGTAACACAAGGGCTACTCTCTGTAGGAAACTACGTCCCATCACGGCACCCCTCCTGGCAGTCACACCTTGGTGCTAAGTTCTAAGGGTACCAGGCACCAGGTGCAGAGTGCCTGGTACCAGCCTGGCTCATCGGCAAAGGGGGGTTTGCACGCTCCTCTTTCAGGAGGCCCTGCCTGGTCTCAAGACACCTGGAGCCCACCACGTGGAACCCGGCCACGGCTCTGCCTTCCCGTCCTCCGTAGAAAATTCTACCTGCCCACGACTTACACCAGGGCTCACAATGTAAGCCCAAGCCAAGGCCTTCACACAGAAGGGGGGGAGGCTGCAAAACCACAGGTGGCAACTCTTCCTGGGACGCTGGCCTCATGCGTGAGCCATCCTACAGAGGAGAGTCACCAAAGGACGCGGGAAGACGGTCCTTGCTGAAGGAGCCACAAAAGGAGCCATGCGTGAGGACAGAGAAAAGGACTGAAATGGCACAGAGTGAACTTGAACGTGGTATTTAGGAGGCAGTTAGGACTGAAAACAGAAACTGTTTCAAAGCAGACCTTGAACGAGGCGTGGGGTGAGCGCGTTTTCCGAGGCCCCAGCAGGTCGGGATCTTGCACCCCTCTCCTGCCTTTGAGGTTGGTTTTGGAGTCGGAATCTCAGTGCAGAGAAGCCAGCGGTTGGGACCCCAACAGCCCTTCGGGGCACCCGGACAGTCTGGAGTGAACCCAGGGGAATTACTTGTAAGAGCGCCCTTGCAGACAGGACATTTCCTGGGGGAGAGGGGCCCTGACTTTCAGCCGCTCTTCTTAAGGACTCAAAATCTGAATAAACTTAGGAACCACTGGGTGGTGGGGTTCTAGGGTCGGTGGATAAATGGGGGCCCCAGGCCCAGTTCTAACCTGGGGGTGGGGAGTTTCCCCCCAACAATGGACAATTCTCAGACACCAGCGGGAAGCCCAAGAATTCAATTCAATTTTGGCACTATCTACCCAGAGCTAACGTCATATTCCACAGGTTAAGGGTTCAGCCCTATGAGACTGACCCCCGCACACACACTGACGGCAGCCACAGACAGGGGACCCGTCACAAGGTCTTAGCTACCTGGCAGGTTACTCCGGGTGGTCCGCCCGGCAGCAGGCCGCCCATCCAGGCACCGGGCCAGGGCCTCGCCTACACGTCCACCCGCTCCTTCCCTCACGAAACCGAGATCAGCGGACAACCTCTCAGCACTGGGACGACAGAGCCCTCTGGGCAGCTCTCCATCGCCCACTGTCTGGTCAGTCTGTCCTGGGCAGGTGCCGCTGCACCATGTCCTCCCGCTGCCCTGCCACTGAGCACCTGCCGCAAGCCGGCAGGATTTAGGCGCCTCATGTCCATCTTCTCACTGGGTCAGCACGGCGAGCCCCGGAGGCCGGCCTTCCGTTTACAAAGGGGAAAGTGGGGTACATGGAGTTTCCAGCCGCCCGGCCAGTCAGGGGAGAGGCCAGATGGAACCCGGGGCGACTCCTGAGCCCTGCCCCTGCCCCACTGAGCCCCACGGCCTCTCCCAGGCCGGGGCGAAGGAGCCAGGTTTGGGTCACTGGCCAAGCGGACAGGACAGCCGAGGCTTGCTGCTCTGACTGTGTCACCCACCAGCTCAAGAACCCTGAGGTCGATTTCCTGTCAAAGTTTCCAGAGTTGGGCAAGGAGGTGATTGAGATTTCCGGGGCCAGGCCCTGCTTCCTCTGGACAGAGGGTATGCGCCGGCACTGACTGTGGCCGCGCCAGGGACAGGGCTGCTTCCTCCTGGCCCCTCTCGCTGCAGAGCGGCCGCACCCAGGAAGCCAGCTTCAACCAGGGACGAAGGACCAGCGAGAACAGGGAAGATGCCCTGGGACAGGGGCCCGGGTGGGAACGGAGCCGGGAAGCCCTCTGCGCGGCCAACTGACTCTCAGCTCCTCCTGTCTGGGCTTGGGATCCCCAGGCCCCGATTCCACGCTCCCTCCTGGGAAACGGGCCACGTGTGGAGGCTGCACAGGACAGTGGTCGGGAGCAGGCTCTGCCGCATGCTAGCTGGGTCACACCCGGCAACTTACTAAGCCTCAGTTCCCTCTTCTGTACAATGGGGAACGCAATAACACTTACCACATAATGTTGAATAAATTTTTAAAAATTTTTTTTTAAGATTTTATTTATTTATTTTTAGAGAGAAGGGGAAGGGAGGTAGAAAGAGAGGGAGTGAAACTGGTTGCCTCTAGCACACCCACTACTGGGGACCTGGCCTGTAACCCAGGCATGTGCCGACTGGGAATCAAACCGGTGACCTTTTGGTTTGCAGCCTGCATTCAATCCACTGAGCTACACCAGCCAGGGCCAATTCTTTGAATTTTTTTTATTTTATTTTATTTTATTTATTTTTAGACAGAAGGGAAGGGAGGGAGAAAGAGAGGGAGCGAAACATCAATGTATGGTTGCCTTTCACATGGCCCCCACTGAGGACCTGGCCTGCAGCCCAGGCATGTGCCCTGACTGGGAATCGAACCGGCGACCCTTTGGTTCTCAGCTTGTGCTCAATCCACTGAGCTACACCAGCCAGGGCTAAATTTTTATTTATTGATTTGAGAGAGAGAGTAAAATATTGATGTGTTGTTCCATTCATTTATGTATTCATTGGTTGCTTCTAGTATGTGTCCTGACTGGGGATTGAACCCAAAACCTTGGTGTATTGGGACAATGTGCTCTAACCAACTGAGCTGCCCGGCCTGGGCTGTTGGATGAATTTGTATTTCCAAAGTGCCCAAACATTGCCTAGCACACAGTGGATGCTGCAAAGTGCCTGTCGTTGTTGTTGTTACTATTATTATCATCATTAAACAAAAAAAGAGCAAGCTAGCCCTGGCTGGTGTAGCTCAGTGGATTGAGTGCAGGCTGGGAACCAGAGGGTCCCGGTTCAATTCCCAGTCAGGGCACATGCCTGGGTTGCAGGCCAGAGGGCCATGTGAGAGGCGACCATACATTGCTATTTCTCTCCCTCTCTTTCTTCCTCCCTTCCCCTCTCTCTGAAAATAAAATCTTAAAAAAAAAAAAAAAAGGAGCAAGCTAGATTAAGGAAGGTGGCAATTCCGAGACGGCTAAGAGCAAAGCTCCTAAGCATCGGTGCTACTGACAGGAGTCACAGGCGAAGAAGCTGGGCTGGTGCCACCCTCGGGGCCCTGCCACGCTCACTGTCAGAGCCAGGGCCCGTGCGGTGTAGACGGCAGTTCCGAAGTCAGACCGCCTCTGGCCCCGCCTCTGTGACTCCTACATCTCATCCGACCTCTAACCAGCAGAATCGGGTGAATCGCCCTCCCCACTCCCTCTTCAAAACATCCTGACCGCTGGTCTCAGCGTGCTGACGGTGGGGCCAGCAGGCTACTCCTCGGGCTGCCGGGCCCCTGCGGGCTAACGCAAATCTGCCATGCTTCTTCCCAAACGTGTCCACGCCAGGCACTCACCTTGGCAATTACACGACATAGTAAGTAGATAAGTGGACGAAATATGGGTGTGGGCCCCAGCTGGGTAGCTCAGTTGGTTAGAGCATCGTCTGATACGGCAAGGTTGCGGGTTCCATTCCCAGTCGGGGCCCATACAAGAAACAACCAATGGCCCTGGCTGGTGTAGCTCAGTGGATTGAGCGTGGGCTGGGAACCAGAGGGTCCCGGTTCGATTCCCCGTCAGGGCACATGCCTGGGTTGCAGGCCAGGTCCCCAGTGAGGGCCACGTGAGAGGCAACCATACATTGCTGTTTCTCTCCCTCTCTGTCTCCCTCCCTTCCCCTTTCTCTAAAATAAATAAATAAAATCTTTAAAAAAAAAAAGAGGAACAACCAATGAATGCATCAATAAGTGGCACAGCAAATCTGTCTCTCTCTCTCCCTCTCTCCTTTCCTCTCTCTTTCTAAAACCAATAAATTTAAAAAAGAACATTAAAAGAAAAATACGGATGCAAAAAGAAAGAGCTGGTGCCAAAGCCCAGGGCCCCGCCCGTGATCCTGCCTCAGTCCCCAAACTGCGCGGAGGAGCACCTGGATGTCATCAGCGGAGGAAGAGTCACCGAGATGAATTCTGGACTCAACCATTAGCAAGTCTTTATGTCCTGCTTCCACGTTACAGAGACTGCAGGATCGCTGGGGACAGGGTCCTGGGGACCTCGAGAGTCCCCACAGCCCATCACAGCCCCTCTTTGCCCCTCAGGGGAAGCCACGCCCTGCATCGGTTCATTCCCTTGTCCCAGGAGACTGGCATCCAGATCCAGCCACACAGCCGAGGGCGTGGTCCGTCCCACCCGCTCCTTCTAGGATCGGCTGCCTGTAGAGCACGAAAGCCGATCCCTGTGCTTCACCTAAATCCCTTCTGCCGCAGTGTGAAACGTCTCTCCCTGTTCAAACAAGACGAATCTTGAGGGTGAATGGGGACTTGTTAGATTAAATTATGATATTAACAGTAACAGCTAATATTTACTAAGTATCAACTAGGTGAGGTTCATCATCTAGTTTACTATATTTAATTCTTAAGACAACCTTCGGAATGGCTCCGTTAGCTTCATTTGGTACAAGAGCAAACCAAGGATCAGAGAAGGTGAGGATTTTACTCCAGGTCACACAGCTGGGAAGTGGGGAAGCTACAGTTTGAATCTGAATCCATCCAATTCCAAAGTTCAAGGCTTTCAACGCTGTAAACCTCGTTCTATCCATACAGCTAGCAACCAGAAAGAAAGCTATTTAACCTTGTCAGCAATCAAAGAAACACATTTAAGATGACTACCTTTCAGCCCTGGCTGGTGTGGCTCAGGGGCCTGAGCGCCAGCCTGTGAACCGGAAGGTCAGCCGTTTGATTCCCAGTCAGGGCACATGCCTGGGTTGTGGGCCAGGCCCCCAGTGGCGGGGGGGGGGGGGGGGCGTGCGAGAATCAATGTTTCTCTCTCACATCTGTGTTTCTCTCCCTCTCTTTGTCTCTTCCTTCCCCTCTCTCTAAAAATAAATAAAATCTTTAATAAAAAGATGATCACCTTTTAGACCGATTACTAAAACATTTTTTCCAATATTATTCAATGCCGGAAAAAGGTCCTGTGAAACTATTATACGAGATAAATCGGTCCATCTTTCTTGGAAAACAGCTGAGCTCCAAGAGCTAGAAATACGTCCACTGCCTTCGGGGCGGTCATTTTTGACTGTGAAAAAAGTCACACGCCTGAAAACGTCACGCACAGTATTTTGAGAGTGATGTGTGTGTGCCTGTGAGTATGGAAGCAAACAAATGTCCCCTAACGGGGGGTGCTTGAGGAGATGAGGGGGACCTGCTTTAGGACACGCACGCTGCCGCTAAAAAGATGGCTTGGTTATGAAGCCATGTGGAAAACACCAAGGAGCCAGCGTTACGGAAAAGAGCACGTTTCATGAAGGGCACTAACAAGCACAAACGGCCGGTTCCATAAACGGTCACGGGGATGTCAAGTACAGCGTAGGGAATACAGTCAGAAATGCCATGTGGGCACCAGACTCAGCGGAGGATCACTTCGTAAGGTACGGGAATGTCTCATCCCTGTGGCGAACACCTGGACTAACATGATGTTGTATGTCCACTACAGGGTCGGTGGTTCGGCACAATCAGCGCCTTCTTTAAAATCGCAAGATCTTTCATTACAAAATCACAAGCATATAATTCTGTAACCTATTCAACATCACACTCAAGCACATCATATGATACTTTAGGTGAAATGTGCGAATTAAAACTGTAAATGATCGCACCCATATTATTACCCCGCCAACCACACTCAAGCAGGCGCTACTTCTGCCGGACCCTGTATCATTTAAAAGTAAACAACAAGAAAAGTAAATGACAAAAGCGTATGCCTTGCTCCTCAGAAAATTATCCATAGAATTACCATATGATCCAGCAGTGCCACTCCCAGGTGTACACACAATAGCATTCAGAGCAAGGAAGTGAACCGGCGTTTGCACACCTGTGTTCCCGGCAGCACTCTGCACAGGAGCCAAGGTGTGGAAGCAACGCGAGCGCCCGCTGCCGTGGGGATGGGTGAACCACCTGCGGTCCGTGCGGACGAGGGAGCACTATTCAGCCTGAAAAAGCGAGGACGTTGTGACCCGCGCTGCCACACGGATGAAACCTCAGGACATCGTGTTAAGAGAAATAGACGACTCACTAAATGCTGTGGGATTCCACTTACATCATTACCAAGAGTAGCCAAGTTCATGGAGACGAAGAGTGGAGCGGTGGCTGCCAGGGGCTGGGGGGGAGGGGGAGGGGCTGAGGGGGGGAGGGGAAGGGTACGATGGGTGAAGATGATGATGTCCCGCAGATGTAGAACATTCCAGAGATGGAATGTTCTAGAGGCAGAGGTGGCCGCACAACAGCGTGAAGGTACTAAATACCATGGATACAATACTGACAAGGAGTAAACTTGGTTATGTATATTTTATCACAAGTGAAACATAAAATTTAAGATAAGAAAACACATGCCTACTAGTTCCATGGAAAGTAAAAATGCAGAAAAAAATGGGAAAGATACCCAAATTGGCAGTGGCTGTGTCAGGACGGTGGGATAATAAAACATTACTTGCGGGCCCCCCACGACCTCCGAGCCCCTTCACGGACACGGCGTGTCCCGCCCTGTGCCAGGCACCTCCCACAGGGCAATATAGAAGGTCTGAGGCCTGGCAGTGGGCATCGTTGCCCCTAGGGCACCACCACTGGGGGTTCTGAAGCTCGCTTGGGTGAGTTGCCGAAGGTCACTGAGCAGATAAAAAGTGGCTGAGACTAACACCCAGTCTGGCTGCCTCCAATGACACTCCTTTGTCTCCCACGTGACAATCCCCATCTCCACCTCTGTCCCCCACCCCCGACCCCACCCCCACTCCACCCCCACACACAAATGACTTTTCACAGTGTCAATAACTGGGCTTCGATCTTGCTTCCCTATTGATAAGAAAGTACTTCTCCCAGATTTCATACCAAAGCAAAAAAAAACAACAACACACACACACACATACACACAACTGCC